>JAQFZW010000500.1:0-56308 GCA_034687055.1 Heteromurus nitidus
TGATTCTGACCTGGAGAAGTCGTTTGATTATGACCTGGAGAAGTCGTTTGATTCTGACCTGGAGAAGTCGTTTGATTCTGACCTGGCACAAACGTTTGTCCCTGACCTGAAGAAGTCGTTTGATTCTGACTTGGCCCATGAGTTTGTTCGTAACCTGGAGAAGTCGTCAGATCACTACTGGGACGCGCTTGATTCTGACCTAGACCGGGAGTTTGTACCTGACCGTGACCTGGCCCAGGAGCATGTCCTTCGCCTGAAGGATATATTTGGTCCTGACCTGCAGAAGTAGTTTGGCCACTACTGGGTGCAGGGCTTTGATCCAGACCCGGATCCGGAGTTTGTCCCAAACCTGCTCCTGGAGTTTGTCCCAAACCCGCTCCTGGAGTTTGTCCCAGACCTGCTCCTGGAGTTTGTCCCAGACCTGCTGGAATTTGATCCAGACCTGCTCCTGGAATTTGTCCCAAACCTGCTCCTGGAGTTTGTCCCAAACCCGCTCCTGGAATTTGATCCAGACCTGCTCCTGGAGTTTGTCCCAGACCTGCTGGAATTTGATCCAGACCTGCTCCTGGAATTTGTCCCAGACCTGCTCCTGTAATTTGATCCAGACCTGCTCCTGGAATTTGATCCAGACCTGCTCCTGGAGTTTGTCCCAGTCCTGCACCTGGAATTTGATCCAGACCTGCTCCTGGAGTTTGTCCCAGACCTGCTCCTGGAGTTTGCCACAGATCTGCCCCTGGAGTTTGACCATCACCTGGAAGATGGATTTGGTCCTGACCTGGAGAACTCGTTTGATCACTACTAGGTGCGGGCTTTTGCCCCTGACCTGGCCCTGGAGTTTGTATCTGGTCTGAAGGAGGGGTTTGGTCCAGACCTGGAGATGTCGTTTGACCACTACTTGGTGAAGGACTTTGATTCTGATCTGGCCCTGGAGTTTGTCCCTGACGTGGCGCAGGAGTTTGACCATCACCTGGAAGACGGATTTGATCCTCACCTGGAGCACTCGTTTGATCACTACTAGGCGCAGGCGTTTGCCCCTGACCTGGCCATGGAGTTTGTCCCTGTCCTGAAGTTGGGGTTTGGTCCAGACCTGGAAATGGCCTTTGACCAATACTGGGCGAAGGACTTTGATTCTGATCTGGCCCTGGAGTTTGTCCCGGACCTGGCCCTGTAATTTGCCCCTGACTTGGAGAAGTCGTTTGATCACTACCAGATACACGCTTTTGATTCTGACCTAGCGCAGGAGTTGGACTCCTGCTTTGGCGCTTGGGTGTGTTTTCATTGCTTTTCCTTCGAAATGCGAAGGAATTCGATGGGGTTGCGGAGGTTCTGCGAGTAGCGGAGGAGGGTCCGGATGGTCTCCGAGTTGATGTAGTGGAATATCTGGACGGGACACCAGAGGTTCCCGGAGTGTTACCTGACGATATCGTTCCTGGGGCATTGGAAGGATTCGTCGTAGACCCAGAGGTCCTTGGATTGGCTGCATTGGTAGGAGTAGCTGAAGTTCTTGCAGATCCACTAGCCGTGGGGTCGTCTTTCTTGCCGGAATTGGTGTTATAATTGACATCGGTGTTGGCTGTGCTAACTCTCCGTGATTTTGGTGGAGGTGCATGCGGCGGTATATTGTCCTCGGCAGGGTTGTTAAAATGGTCCGTGTAACATTTGCTATTCTCATTTTTATCTTTGAATTTGCAGCTTTTAGATTTCTCCGCCATGATTAATCACTTCATTTGATAGACCCTCTTGTTCCAATGGAAGTAAGATTCCTTATATGAACCGTTTGGAGCTATTCTCCAAAAATCTCTCTCCAGACCTCCAGTAGTCCTCGACCTTATGATGTCTCCACGGGTGAATTTTCACATAAAGCAACTTTGCCTATTTTCGTCAAAGGATTAGTTTAGCTATTCAGAGAGGGAACGCAGCTAGTGTTTTGGACACTATTCCTAATTCCACTTCCCTCAATGAAATATTTTACCTTTCTTAAAATTAGAAACTGTTTGAATGCATGCGTTGTTAAAGTTCCCATTCATGCGTTGACAATAAAGCGACAATAATGCGTTCCCATTTTAACTTTGCATTGACTATTTACCAACAAACTATCTACTTGGTGCTATAATTTCATGTAAATATTCACTTTTATTGAATATCTAAGACCGCTTATGTACAAAAGTAGTTCGATTTTAATTAATATACGTTAATAATTATGCTCATATTTAAATTTCCCAATTTCTCCGTATTTCTTTACTTATGCCGAAGTCAAAGGACTTCAAGGCGAAGGGGGTCTGGGTTGCCATTAAATTCTAGGCGTTGTCTAAACGGTGGTTGTCGCCGCGTTCTTCTCGTCCTTGTTCTCTTCTTCATCCGGACAAATGCATTTCTTTGGAAGGACAAGTGTGGCAGGGGGTTTACGATCATAGCATGATCCCGCAGGTCCTTGTTGAGCCTGTGGGTCCAACGCAGATTTCAACTGTTGCTTCTGAGATGGGTTCAATTTATTTGGATAACGGACTTTGAATCGAATTATAAGGTCTCCTTTGCGTCCTACAAATAAATCCCCCCAAAACATTAATTGTTTATCTCATTTTCCTAGTATATTGAGAGGAATTCAATATGTGTTCACCTGGTTCTGTGGGAATTGGCATCCCCTCGCCCTGAATTATCTTTTCATATCCGGGTTGAATCAGATGCACATTGTACACACGGAAACTACGCCCATCCAGTGTGTTCACAGGTACAATGATCCCACACAAAGCGTCATAAAGTGTCACAGTCACATTCATTATCAAATTATTTCCATCTCGCTTGAAGACTGGATGAGGCTGTAGTTCCAAACGGAAGATGATGTCCGCTGAGAAACAAACAGAACTTTGAAATCTGAAATAAAAGTTCTTGCGACATTCAATTCAAAAATACTCATTTTCTTTGTCAAATTACAAGGCTGCATATTCGGCAGTTCATCCCCTTCATTCGGGAAATTGAATTCCATTCCTTCTTCAGCCCCACGTGGTATTTCTACTGTGAGAACTCTGTCTCTGGTCTCCATTGAGCTGCCATCCCCACACAAGTATCTTTTTGGAAGGAGTACCTTGCGGGTAGCTCCATTGTAAGCGTCTTCGTAGGTTATCGGCAATTTTTTGTAAATTGGAGGCTCTTTTGGGCGAAATCCTTGGGATTCCTTGCTGACAAACGCATCCATGGGGGCACATGCAGCAGCAACAAGTTCCGCAAATGGATTGTCAGTTCCAAAGAATTGTCTGTACATGTACATGAGTTAATGGATACATGGAATATTTTACAGTAAATTTAAGGTGCTCTTTTTCGTAAAAATTGCAAACTTGAAGGTGGCATCTGGATCCCCATGATATATATACGGCGGAATAAACCCATCCGGTCCAACAATCCCTTCCTTCAAAGCTTTCTCCCCAAACTGGTCGTAAATAGCTCGTTTTTGGGGGTCACTCAGAATATCGTAGGCTTCGCTGATTGTGAGATACATGTTGGCTCTGTGCATTTCTTCAGTCATCTCCTTCATAGCTTTCTCCTTTTTCGACATGAGAGGATCGTCCGGTGTTTTGGGGCGACGTGAGTGTCGCTTTGGATTGTAGAACAATGCCAAATGTTTGTACCTGAAGATAATATACATTTGAGAATCTTAATTTCTCATTAGAAATAGCATAGCCTCGTAATCTCGTATTAATACTACTGGAATTTCTTACGCCTTCTTAATCTCCTCATCTGAGGCATCTTTAGGCACGCCAAGTGCCCTGTAAAATTCGTAGACCATTTTTTATGGAATGGAGCAGGACAAAGTTGAATAATTTTTGCTTTCAATAAAGCAGTTGGACAGAATGACAGTATTGAATGAGTTGTGGGAAACCGGAAGGAGCACAAGGCGAATACGAATGATAGACTTTTTCAGTTGTTGGTCTCTTTAAATTATTGCGACAGAGGAAGCTTGCTTCATTGTACGAATGTGACCTTAACAACTTTGTAAGATGGTCCCTTGAACCAGTAGACGCTACCGACGTGGGTTGGTTCCATAAACTCCACATATGTATATATGTCATCTTATTATCACCGATGTCCGAATGACATCAACTTTGCTTTGGTTTAAAACGTTTCCTTTTCATTATTGGATGTTTGTGTGTTAATAATGAGAAATCTGACCACAGAAAGTAGAGCATAGTTCACAACAGTCATCTGCTTGATTTTGATATGAGGATATGACGCAGGAGTATTATTCAACATCTTCGACTCGGCACTAGACATATTTAAAGGATTAAATAAACCTCAATTAATTCGTCGCGATCGTTTTGTTCATGTATCAGCTTTTACTACTTTACTTTGCGCTGAGAATTGAAGATTATTTATCATCATCCAGTGGATTTACGTCAGCCCGTCCTGTTTATTAGAGCTATATACTAAATATTGTACACTATATACTGCTTCCATGAACTTGGTTGTTATTTTGCTATACATTGAGGAGCGAACCAAATATTTTTAATGAATATGTCACAGAGTCGTATGATTCGCTCTTCCTCTTCTGCAAAACATATTACACCCACAAGTGTTTTGCACTCATCCAGCACACACCTAGTTCTAATCCAGCTTTGCCCAGATTCAGATTTTGACATTTCATAGATTATAGGCTTTAATGAAATGAGGTTGTATATAACTTGTTAAATTTGAGATATTGAGATTGAGAAAGGTCTTAGCTGTTTCAAGAGATTGATCCTCTATTATGCTAAACAAGAACACATATGTATGCATAATCAAAGTAATTAAAAGGCTCTGAAAACTTTAGTAACTTTAAATTAAAAACTTTGTTAATCGAAGCTACAAGTTGCTTTTAGTCCGGCAACATGCTTGGCTTCAACTCGACGTTGGGGGTCTTCTTCTTAGGCCTCTTCAGTTCCGATGCTCCAAAAATCATAGGACAAACCGAATTCGGGAAGTTGGAGGGTAGCACATCCACAGGGAGAGATGGAAGAACCATTTATCAGTTTATTGGAGTACCTTACGCTCTGCCTCCGCTTGGCGACTTAAGATTTCGTGTAAGCATTTATACATTCAGAAATGCCAATTTCGTTCAGCGTTTGGAATACTTATATTTGCTAAGGTTTAATCGGAAAATTTGTTAATTCTGAAGCCTCCTGTCCAATGGAATACAACTTGGAATGGAACGCGAGACGCTACGAGTTACGGATCCAAGTGCAAACAGTTTCATCTGATTGGCAAATTCGTCTCAGGAAGTGAAGTGAGCATATGACAAATATGAACTTTTTATAATTGAAAACTTTTAATTGAAACGGTTCAAATGCCTTGTAAACGTTAAACTTTCCTCGTTCTATATGCATCTGTAGGACTGCCTTTACCTAAATGTCTACACACATCAGGTACGCGTTAAAGAAACTAGCTCACTCATAAAGTGAAACCATATCATCTTATCTGAAACGATCATACGTAATTGATCTACATTATGCAATAGTATCAACAAGGGGAAGAGTCTCCACTTGATGAAGAAAAGTTAGCCCCTGTAATCGTATATTTTCATGGAGGCTTGTTCATGCACGGCTCGGGAGAATGGTATAAACCCAAATATATGCTGGACGCGGACGTTGTTCTTGTCACCGTGAACTACAGGGTTGGAACTCTCGGTTTTCTCAATTTGGGAGACGAAGATGTGGACATCAGAGGAAATATGGGGTAAATTTTGTAAATCTTATACCCTTACCCATGCATTATACATATCACCTTCCAATAAACCGATCCCTATATTTCAGGTTGAAAGATCAAGTTGCAGCTCTGAAATGGATAAAACGTAACATAAGGAAGTTCGGTGGAAATCCTCATCTGGTGACAATAATGGGCGAGTCGGCGGGCGGTGCATGTACGCATTACCACTTACTCAGTCCATTGTCACGAGGTAACTGTAATTAGTATATATGATTCGGGAATGGAACACTTGATGACTTCAACATATCGTTTGTTCCCATTTACTTAGGATTATTTCATAGGGCAATTAGTCAAAGTGGGAATGCATTGGTGACATGGGCGAGTCAAGATAATCCGAAAGAGCAAGCTCTTCACTTTGTCAACCGAATGAATTGCATGAAGCCAACTATGACGAAAATCGCCAAGTGTTTGCGAAATCTTGATGCAGACAAAATTGCAAAGAGCCAGAGAGCAGCTTCAGTACGAAACTATATATTCATTTCATATGCTATAAACTGCTATATCTTTTCTGCCTGAATTTATATGATTTTTTTACTACGCAGGATCTTCTTCATGACCGTTACGCCCTGTATTCTCCAACAGTTGAGATACCCCGAGAAGACGCATTTATTTCTGACTTGCCTCAAAATATTATGAAAAGTGGAAATATATCTAAGGTCCCATGGCTAGTTGGGGTAAATTCCGAAGAGGGATTAATTTACTCTGCTCGTACGACTGAATATAAAAATACAGCAAGAAACATTCATGTAATTTTATTCCTATTGATTTTCTATGAAAGTTTATTTCATTATTTCTCTACAAACTTATAGCAATTCTCCGCAATGATACCCTTCGCTCCGAATTCTCTAAAAACTGGACAACCTGGGCTCCAATTCTCTTCAGATATGACGATGAGCCCAATAAAGACGAGATCTCGGAGAAAATCCGAACATATTATTTTGGAAATAAGAGTGCAGAAATCAACATGGCAGTTGTGCACAATTTGACAACATTCTTGTCAGATCGCTCATTTTTTGAAGGCCTCCACAACAGTCTACTGCTGCATCGTGGTCAACATCCAATATATCCATACATTTATGCATACGAAGGGAAGTTTAGTTTCGCAAAAGTTCTCTTTGGAATGACCTTCGCACTTCCGGCTGCTGCTGATGTGGTCGTTAGCAGAAGTTGGAAGTGGTTTCTATCCAATGTACTACGGATGCCAGAAACATCCTACGGTATATATAATGTTATGCTATTTCAGCCAGATTTCTATTTATATGAAGATTTTAATTAATTTTTTGGTATCTTGATTCCCACGACAGGAGTGGCACATGGAGGTATTACATCCCTTACGGAATGCTATAAAAATGCATTGATGTTCATAACAGAAATTAGGCCCATGTTATAATATATGTATGTCGCATATAATCTATACAGACGAACTACCACTCCTCTTCAACCTCCCATTTCAATCTGAACTAAAGCAGAAAGGAAAGTCATACAGTGACTATGACATGTCGAAAATGCTTGTACACACGTGGACAACATTCGCGAGAGATGGGTTAGTTAGTTTAGCCAATATCTTGCAACTAGCATAATTCCGAACTTAAGTATGATTAAGTTTCTACATTTATTTTTTTTGTAACAAACAGAGTTCCTCCCCCAATGGGAAATATTACATGGCCCGAGCTAAGCTTCTCTGATCAAAATAGCACCGAAGAAATCATGCCACTGTCAGACTACGAAGATTCGAACGTTACTACTAACGGCGCTTTGAAGTTTTTAAAAATAAATCGGACTTGCGAAGTTATCGATGAGCCATTCCATGAGCGAGCGCCCTTCTGGGAAAAATTAAACTTACTCCCGTATAAACGAGAGGAAAGAGAAGATTGTCTAGGACTTGATGACGCTTTATGCGAAAATATTGAATCTACCGAGAACGAGCTTTAATCTTTAACGATGCTCTCTAGAGAGTTTAAATAGGACAATGGCTATACTACTTTATTTTATTGTAATTATTATCTCGCTGCCTACTGCCAATAATGCAGTAGAAATTAGAAATCTACAATTGCAGATTGCATGTTTTGCATGTGGGCTAGAGTTAAAAATAATAACGTATTAGTGAAAACTTTTAATAAAATAATAAGCGTCTGCATATCAAAATTGAAAAGTAAATGCTTGATGCATAAGAAATGCATAAAGACAAGATATGCAAAAAGAAAGACTTCGACAGTTCGACGAAAAAGAAAGAGTTCATGATCTGGACTAAGACTCCGGATGTCTGGAATCCGATAAAAAGTGTTTTAGGTAGTTTTTCAGAGGTACATTTTGGGAGCTATAATACTATAATTTCAATGAGGCATCAACCGAGGCCAAGACCACTCTTTGCTTTGTTTAAATAAAAGGGTCATTGTCACTAGCCGTAAACTAGTTAATTAAAATGGCGACAGTTTATGGCTTGCATATATTGCATATTAACTGGGAATTGGAAAGGTGAAGAGAGGAAAGTACCTAATAAAAAATATCTGTACGGATGGATATATAGAACGCTTCACAAATATAATACAAATGACATATACACAGCTCTTGTGTGTGTAATAAAATCTATTTGATGACTTTTGTGTTTTGTCCAAGCCCCAGCGTTTGCCGAGTAACAAAAATATCTTTAGGGAGCGTTCATATTCATTGGAAACCATTATGAGAAAAGGGGTACCGAAATCCAAAGACATTGCTTAAACACTATATACGTAGGGTTGTGTAAATACAAAAGAATACAATGCACAAATTATGCCATTCAATGGTGCTACATATATTGCAGCGTCTTCAATGACAACTTTCATGAAAGCTCCGTATGGTTCACTGTAGTGAATTGTGCACTGCTGCTGCTGGTGTCTGCGTTGCGTAAAATTTGAAGAGATGCGAATACACTCACTTACGGCAAAAGCCGGTGAGGAAAATACCAGTAATAATTTACTGGCATGGACTTTCAGATAGGTTTTAAAAACGACTCTACTAAATAAAAGTGACTTCAGTAGATACGTTACAAATTCTAATTTGGAATTGACTGTACTGTTTGGAAGACCTCTAAAGAGAAAAACAATATAGCAGACTTTGTCGTTTATGGAATGTGGTGAACACTCCTGGACTCGACCCATGGACCTACCAAAATAAATTGTCTATCTGATTTTTATTTAAGAATCCAAAAAATAAGAAGTTAAGAAGCTGTTCTACT
This sequence comes from Heteromurus nitidus, assembly GCA_034687055.1. Classification (NCBI taxonomy): domain Eukaryota; kingdom Metazoa; phylum Arthropoda; class Collembola; order Entomobryomorpha; family Entomobryidae; genus Heteromurus; species Heteromurus nitidus. The sequence goes on from JAQFZW010000500.1 coordinate 8,948, forward strand.
TTAGCCTTAATCTCGAATTTAGTGTGCAGGCAGAAGGGGATCCTTATCTATAATCACACTCGTGTGTGATATCTATAATCTGTGGGGCTATTAAAGTTCCGATGTTCCGCAGTTTTAACATTTAAAATGCCCAAATCATATTTACATCACGTTGTAGCAAACATTCAAAGGCAAAACTCTTTGGGTTGTGTAAACAGTAATCCCTGCTGAGCGGAACAGACATAGCAGATTGTGATATATATTATTGTCGTCTTCAACCCTTTTTTGGTCTCTTTTGGCAAGAGTCCGGACACCATAAAACAACAACTCGCACTCGTGTACGAGTAAATTGTGTTGTGTTCCTCTGCATTTTAGTGCATTAGTTTTGCTGCCGTCTAAAACGATGTGGAGGTGGAGTAAACTTTGGGAAACTTTTGCTGATTGTCCATATTATTCTCTAGTTTGGAACCGTATACGAAATTAAGAAATATAAAGTAAGTTGTAAAATATTGTTTAATTTCATGTATAGCTCAATCAAGTTTAGTTTGCTGGCAATTTCATAAGGGTGAAGGGAATGCAGGATTTGTGGAATTTTATTGATTTTGATGATATATTTCTAATTTTGTAGGTGTTATCCCTTTTTTCCTGGAGGTTGTCGTTGTGGTTCGAGAAAGTGCGGACAGCAAAAACTAAATTATCCTTGGAATTTCCTTTCCCCATTCACTGCCAATTGCACCGTTGACCGCTAGGTGAGGCAGACGAGTCAATTTTGGTAATTATAAATACTATATAAATGCATTTCACGGTTGACATTTCATTAAATTCTTAGGATTTTCATTTATTTTTGGCAGTGGGAGCGATTCCGTGTTTTAAGCACAATGGGTCGTAAGAGGCAAAATCCGGTTGGTTCCGGAAGTGAGGAAGATGGAGAAGCTTTGATAGGTCCAATAGATCTATCTCGCACAGCTCCAAAACATGTCATTCAGAGTGACAATTCAAAAGTGCCGACTCCACCTGCGGTAGCTGCCACTAGGCGAAGCCTTCGAAATCAGGAACGAATGGCTTCAAGTTCAAAAACAAATTTTCATTACGTCGCTACGATGGATTCAGGTAGACAAGGAAGAAAACGAAATTTCCTGAAGGAAACTGTACTCAAAACTTCAAATCCTGAGAAGAGCTCGACAACTGAATCTACTTCCAGTGCTCTAAAGCGAATGTTTAACAAACGGGTGCCGAAGGGTGGTAAGGGAGGTATAGCTAAGAAGGTCCGTTTCTTACCTACCACTAAAGCATCTGGTAAAGGGAGTGACCATTCCAAAAGAAAACAAGCCAAGATGAACGCTCCAAAAATGGCGAGTTTGCCCATGAATCCCTCAACTAGTTCAATGGGAATACTGGAAACTTCGCAACAGGTTGTGGCACAACTAATAAATCCAGCTTATTTACAACATCCAGCCAAATCTAAAAAGGGGAGAAGGCCCAAGGAATTAGTTGAATCGCCTGCTCCAGTTTCTATCAAAATGGAGGTTGTTGATTATTCCGAAACTGAGAACGTTAACAACTCTGCTTTGAATATTAACGAGCCGAAGAAAAGAGGTCGAAAACGAAAAATAGATGTGCCACCTGGGCCTGGGTCGCCCGTGAAAACGGAAGCCGGAAGCACCACTCAGCAGACACCACCTGTACACCCATTGCAGAACGGTCTCGATACAGGTACCCAAGGAATGAAGCGAGGACGACAGAGCACTGCGACAGGAAGTGTGAAACCTCGTTTCCCATTTTGTTCGCTTTGTTTGTCTAAAAATCCACCACGTGATTACATTATTAATTACATGTCATGTCCAAATGAGTATCAGCGAATGCGGAGAATGTTCGTATATTTCTATAAGGATCTGAAGTTCCCCTTTTTGCCCTTTGATTTGGAAAGGGAAAATGTTTTCGATTATTGTGATTTGCCTCTCTGCGATTACTGCATTTTGATGTACAAGGACCTCTATGATACATACGCCCAAATTGAAACTGCAAAGGACGGCCTGAAATCTAAAGTAGAGAAAATGGTGCATCAAATTCAGTCATCAGAAATGAATTCAAATATGATAAACCAACTTAATTCCATTAAAAGCTCGCCTGATCCGTTGATGAACAAATATTGCAACTTTCGTCGAAGATTTGCGATGTACAAACGTAAGTTTAACAGTTCGAATACACTTGCTTTAATTCTCCACTATTATTATTACACGATTGCTGTTTGCTACCTCGCTAATTAAATTACATTTGTTACTTGCGACGAATACAAATCACAGATAAACATTTAAATATTCTATTTGGGTAGCTGGAGATTCCCGAGGCAATTCTTCAGGAGAAAGCCTTGTGCCTGCAACCATTGCTCGTATCAGAGTTATTAACCCTGCTCCTAAACGAACAACAGGGTGTCAAACCGTTCTCACCGTTCCACCACAAGTCCAAATCAAGAAACCAGAAACGACGACTGAAAGTTCCGAAGCTCAAACATTGTCAACTGCTTCTCCTAAAGCAGCAGCATCAGCAGCTCCCAATGAATCTAAAATGAAACTGGACAAGGGGAATTCTGTACCGTCCAACAATTCCAATGAAACCACTCCAGTCAATGACGGCAAGGGCCAGAATACTACCGAGAAATCATTGCAAAGTGGTGCTTCAAAAATACAACAGTCGTTAACTCCAAAGGGTCCACTTCCGGTCCCTTCTGCGGTGCCTTCAAAGCCTCCTCAAACTACACTTCCTACACAGATAACATCAAAAAATTTAACGCCAATAATACTGTCATTGCCATCTTCAGCAAGTAAGAAGACTACGCCATTAGTGATTTCAAAAGTACACGCCCCCCAAGCAACGGCAACGACAACGACACCCACCAAAAAACTCCTATCAGTACCAAAATCTCAAGCTGCTGCAGTTAAAGACACACTCGCTAAAGACGTTCCGCGAATCGTAAAAATAAAAGAAGAACCTACTGATCACCCCAATAGCAATCAATCTGAGGAGCAGGTCGATTCGGATCCATTCTTTGCTTCCGCAGATACTCAATCTCAAGGTAAAAAAGGTCAAACCGAACAAGATGGCGATAAAGCTTCACTTTCTGGAGACGGGGACGACAGTTCTGATACAAATGTTTTCCGAAAACACAAAAAATTACGTATTCTTCCCGTCCCCGCGTACTTACATCGTCCAAACAATGGTAGGAAGGATTCAAACTCGGAGTCTGGTAGTGAAAGTCCAAGTGATGTCCAAGCAAGTACTTCGAAAACTACTTCGGTTGAATCGGAGGAGGAAAGAAAAGTTTCCAAACCAAGCAACCAACCAATTGATCAAGAAGCAAGTAAATGATCTATTATTTCTTCAGCATGGTCACAGATTTGCTTGCTCTAGACATGCGAAGGAAGATTTTTTATTTTATTTTTGAAGCCGTTCGAATTTCGAACTCAAAAACTCAAAGGACCTGATATGATGTCCTATGGTTATTGTATTGAAAACCGTTTCTATTCTTGTTCCACTTCTACATATTTCGATTTCAAGTTACATTCGCTTGAATGAATCACAAATTAAGGCCTGATTTTGTTGTTTCCTTTGATCCTTGAGATGTTAACATGATCCTGTTATATCCTAAAATTCTAATGTAGTGTACATTCAGATAAATAAGATTATTATTCAATGAAATAGTGATATAGAGTAACGAAAGGGAATACGAAATATTTCAGAATACAATAATTAAATCTTAAATGTTTCTTTCGTTTGCATGTATATGTATTCATCTGCTATCAATAATCAATAAAAATTGCAAAATTCGAATCTAAATCAAGTAGACAATACAATGCGTTTGCGTGGTTGGAGATGGATCTAATCAGCAGAAATATTTAACGCCCAAGGGCTTAGAAGCATACTATAAAGTCATTATTAAAAGGAGACGGGCAGTTACTGTGCTTTTATTAAATGACAAAAATGTAACAATGTTTCAAAATTCGCTTGCATTATTAAAAACGAGGAAAATGTCCGCACTTAAATATCACACCACACACAGATAACCGAACGCTTTCCAAATGCAGAGATAAAATATATTTATCTCATCTGAGACAGTTCAATTTTCTACAATAATACAACAAACCTTCAATCATATATTTATTACCAGCTACCTGAATTCATTCCTCTGGTGCATAGAAAATCAACCGGAATGATAACCGTAAACTTAACCTTGTAAACTACAATAAATGCTACGGTTGATCATAGCATTCACACGTTATCACGTATATGTGTACATAACTTTTTTAAATAAGTAAAACGAAACGGCAGTGAAACAACAGTCAACAGTACAAAAATAACTGATGTCTAAAAAGATGAATATGTAATAAAAATGAAATGAGTTTTGTCATAGAGTAAAACTTATATTACTTAAATATTACAATAACGCTATAACGGTTTTGTGCTTAATAAGGGATTGAGATTGAGAATAACAAATTGTACTTTCATTGTTCGCATAAAGATCAACAGGGAATTGATAAATACGATATATACTATTATGCATACACACAATACAGCGTGTATGTACACACCTAAATTTAAAATAATTAAAACATTTAATATAAAACAACGGAACACAACTTATAGTGTTCTTTCACGCGGCAAGATTACATTGACTGAGAAATTGAGCATTAAGCAAAACAATAAAACAAATCTACATACGTATACAGTCGTGTTCTAAAAATCCTTATACCAAAATGGTGTAACAACACTCGGATAAAATATTAATGTATTTTACAAATAAACATAAAAAAGTACTAAAGAATAGTCAATGAGCTCGAATAGGTCGTTGACGAACTGCATCTGATGTTGAGGAAACCTGCTCAGATGAATCAGAGTCATCATCGTCCTCGTTTGTCTCGTTCGTTTCAGAACGTTGTGCAGTTGAAAGACGTTGTATTTCCATTCTAAAATCCATCCTCTTATGAGTTCCACCAGATCTCTCATTTTCTGACTCTTCATCACTGTTCGACTGATCATTATCTTCGACAGCCCAATCATTTCGGACTGGCTCTAACTTTGAGATTCCAAAATCTCCAGGATTTATGCTGTAATGACCTTCTTGACCTGATGAAAGATTTGCGCGGGACTGACTGGCTTCCTTACTTCGTCTAGCCATTCTGATGATGTTTAATTCATCTCGAAGTAAACTTCGAAAGTGGATGAACCCAACAATGGATTCCAACAATATGAAAACCATCATTGCGCCGTCCATTGTAACAGTGAAAGCCATTAGTACAGGGCAGAAGAGATCCGTTAGAAATATAAACGTGAATAATGGAATTTGTACTATAACTGTGGTCATCCAAAACAATGCCAAGTATTGAACTTCGTCATTTTCATTTCCTTTAAGACCAAACCGCAAACGAAGGATGTTAACGATGACGAAGAGGCAGGTTAGACATATTGAAAGATAACCATGCAGCTCCTTGAGAACTGTTATCTACAATTCAATGAGAACGAATAAAAATGTGCATTATTATTATTGTCATTATTCCATATTTCCTACTTGAAGATACAAAGATAAGACACCACTAAAAAAATTCCCTTACCAATATGTCACACGTGCTTAAAAAGGAAAGAATCCACATGATGAAAAACAAAGAATCCGCATATAGTAGGGCCTGCATTGTGCATGAAGAACGGACCCTCACTCCCACTGTAATTATTGGAGAGTTTATTAGGGATTTGTTATAAAACACATGGCATAATATAACCAAAAAATATGAACAGTTTTTATGGTATCGCTTACTATAGTCCGGTATCTGATTTTTACTGTCGCTTAAAGCGGTAAATCCTGGGAACACAAGTTCTGTACTGAGAAAGAAAATTTTCCGTGCCCACATCGACCCCTGCTTTCCATGCAATTTTTGTACAACTTCCTCCGGGTCCTTGTTTTCATCTATTTCCTCGTGTTTTTGGAAATACAGACTATCCATATTAGCACTTGTTCCAGCAGCTGGAGTTGTCTCCCTACGAGGTCTTATGGGAGTCTCAACTTGATCCTGAGGTGGAGTTTCTTCCCCATGTTCAAGCACGGGCAGATTATTGAAAGCTAAAGTTCTGCCGGAAGGTTTCCCTTGTAAAGATGTCATGGCCCTCGACGTTGATGCTACTGCTTCACCCAACTGTGCCTGCTGGAAATCCGTTCCGCCCTTCGCAAATAGGGAACGCTGCCTTAGACTAGACTGCATCGTAGTTGACACATCTTCGTCAGGATCATTGTCATTCTTCGAAGTTGCTTGCGTCAAGACGTTCACGTCTACCTCTTCCTGCAACGGAACTGCACCTTCATCCTTTGCCCCAAGTCGTCCTTCAAGGTCCTCAACGTCCATGTCGTCACTGTCTGACCCATCATCAGTATCCATGTGGATGCCATCATCATCGTCCGCAGTTGTAATTTTCAATCGCTTTCTCTCCACAGGGTCCATAGGTGGTCTTTCCCTAGATGTATTCCGTTCTTTTGCGGAATTGTTTGTACTCCCTTCAGAATCATCCCGATTTGGTTCTTCTACTAATTGGACTTGAGGATTTTGTCCATATTGAGAAGAAGAACTAGTCCCTGGCCTTTCCCCATCTCCTCCCTCATCAACGAAAAGAGTTCCTTTTCTTCCGGAAGGGCCTGATTTCCCTTGGTTTGAACTCATGATTCAATTCATTTGGCGAAACCTAAACAAACAAAAATGTACATTCATTTTACAAATGCATGCCTCTATCATCTATACATTCAACTTTAATTATAATTCTGATCCATAATCCACACACATTTACTGTGAACTCCTTTTCAAAAATTCTAATAATGAATTCACTAAATTAAATGCCCTTTCTGTCATCTTTCCAACCGAATATCTAGAATCTAAATGCACTCGATCCTCTCTATCCACGATTGGAGCAAAACATTAAAGATTAAAAGCATACTTCGTTGGCTACTTTATTTCCCCCTCGCTAGTTGCTACTTTTAATTACTTTCTGTTTTCACATAAATATAGGCAATAAGTCATTTACCTGTTTCAATTCAAATTTAAAAGCTACATAATAAAACAATTAGTTTAAATAACGACACATCCAAAAACACATGGAATAATATTTCTCTTTAAATTGTTGTGTACGTTCATGAAGAAGGCATCAACCTCGCAACCTTCAAAGACAGCAGCAGCAGCTGTGATTATGACTTGTCTTCTGGCTATAGATATACGCAGTACGCACTCATATCCACATGCACCCCATACGTATGCATATACAAATACAACATACCTTTTACACGACGAGTGAGAAGTTGTCACAATCCCAAAACCAGTTTTCTGCTATTTCACTTGTCTTCAGATATGGATAGTTATGATGGTTAACTCCAATTTCCTCAAAATTCTAGATTCCACTTCCAACTTCCAATTTTGTATCTAATCACAAGCTTCGTGTTTCTGGTTCCACGACACGAGCCATGAATGCTTCCAAAGTTCCAAAAGTGAAATTAACCTTAAAAATTTACTTTCACTTCCAGCCACTTCCAAAGAGGTTTGGGTATTTTAACGGAGGAATGATAACGATGGTATGATATACTCACACTTACACCTGTTTTACAGTATTTTCTGGAATGGAACTGGAACCATCATCATTTTATCATGAACTGTGTGCTCTGGGACTTTTTTATGGGCTCACCTTCATCATATCCGATCCCCCATCCATATCCAGACCTGTTTGTTTGTTGTCGTTGCTACATTGCAGAATGTAAACGCAACGCAGCCGTAGTAGAAGCCACATTTTCTGCTGAGTCTAGTCTGTCAGACTGAACTGAACTCCATACATATTATTACGCAAAATGGTTCAAGAAGTTTTCCTATACCATACCAGAGACCCTGGGAAGCTGTTGCTAGCCACGTAGCCACTCTAGATTATTATGTTGTTGGTTGTTGTAGCATGTTACTGTGAACAATAGTAGAGGAAAATTGGTTAGACTTCTTGGGCTTATGGGTATATGATTTTACCATTTGGTATTTGCTACATATGCAAACACATAATATATCCTTTTATCCTCCTTCCCAAACTGAATGGCACAACAACCTCGTACAGTGTCAGTGCGAAGGCAAAGGAAACTAAAAAAATCCTAAAACAAGCAAAATCCTCTAGTTTCACAGTCCCACCCCAAATCCCATGTAACAAACTCATCAGCAGCTTCTGAAGTATGAGACTCTTGACGCCAAAAGGACTTCCTATGCTTCAACAGCATTTCTGCAATCTCATATTTACAGGTACACTTTATCCAGACGTGGATCTTGGCGTGCATAACAATTTTTGCATGAACCATCAGCAATCGGAGTAACAGAAATAAAGACAATCGCAAAGATTCAGTTCATCTGTGGGTGTTGTGTTGGGATGTGCGATTGCATGGTTTAATTGGACATTGGAGACATTGCATATGGGACTATTCAATACTATTCATGCATATAGGATTGAGATGAATTCATGAAACCCCATGAACGCGTGTAAACAAAACAATGCTAGTTTACTTCTTACTCTAGGCATATATCAGCATTGACCCTATCGCTCGCACGTCACGATTTACACCAAAAAATTATATAGAAATTAGCACACATGACTGCTTGTTAGATCGTTACACTTGACATGTAGGTAAATATTTACGATTGAGTTACGCATGTTCTATAATTACTAGTTCTATAATTATGTAACTATATAATTAGCTTGGATTGGTTTCATTTCTGTTTTTGAAAATAGTAGTCATATCTTTGCACGATTGAGTTTGAGCCAAACTTCAGGAACATTTATATTCAATTTATATTCTGCTGGATTAATTCAATACTCAATCCAAGTATTTTAGTGATATGTGACTTGATATTTGAGTGACTTGTGGTGGGTAACATGAACATACACATAAAATATGAGCCGTAATATCAAATACATATATTAACGCCGTCCGAAATTTTTGTTTTTTGATCGGATGGTTTTACATGAATACAGATGCAATTTTAACCCAGGTGTAATGTTGAATGTGTTGTTAAAAATTGAATTCCTATTCCAATGCTACAAACACTAAACACCATCATCATAATCGAATGTGACATTTCCTTCATTCATGCATTCGATGGGATCCTGAATCACAATTAACGATTTTTTTGTGGAGCAGTAGGCTGTTAAAACTGCTCGTAGTACAACAAAGTAACTATATTGGCTTGCTAATGTGGCGTCATCGTGGAAGGATACATATAGATACGTCACTACCCACTACATCCCCTTTGTTTGCGATATGTACATAAATTTTCAGAATTTTGCGTCAGTCATCCTCATGCGTCAATATAAATATGCACTCTCAACACTTGAAATTAGGCAGCGAATTTGCTTGTGTGTAGAATTGGGACAACGACCAGCATGATGTCCTAAGGATTTATGGCGTCACTTGCTTTCAGTCTTGTTGATTTTTGTATATATGTTGCAATGATACGAGTTTAAGACGGGCTTTATTTAGAAACACTGTCGACCATGCTTTGTGCAATATATGTACGCGTTTTTACTGCGGAAGCTTAAAAGTAGGGCAATCAACTGCCAACATTTAACTTCCTTTTGTGGTCCTTGTCCAAAGTCTTTCAGTCTACGTTTTTTGTAGTCAGATTTTCGTGTGCCACATCTCATTGAACTATTTGAACTAGCAAAGTGTGCTAATGTTGAGCCATTTTTTAGAGAAATCCCTTCACCCAATCTTACAAATGACGCTTCTAATATTACAACGAAATGAAAATGTGTGTGCAATAGCAAGATGATAAAATAGGTGATACTTTCATATGGTCAATAAGTTTTCCCAGGAGCTATGAAGCTCATGTATGGCATCAAACATATCTCCATCTCCATTTATTGCTAATCTTTCCAATGAATAGAATTGCAGTTTTCCGAAAAAGTTGCCTTGTGTTTGCTCGTCCACTTAAGACTGCAAATGCCATGGCCATTGTTGAGTAACGTCATCACGTTTTTTGGGATTTTGGAGGTCGTGTCACATATACATGAATGCATAGGATAATGTTAGTATCGCGTGCCATGAACTAGTGGCTTATATTCATGAATTTTTCTGCAGAGTTTTGGTAAAAAAAATAAAAGTGTAAAAAGTGTTAGTGCAAATTGCATAGACAAGACAAGTAAACTGCGAACAACAAGGTGTATTGAAAGAGATGAAGCCAAGCCTAAAAAATGAAAGAAAAGAAGAGCAACAAAATAAATTGACAATGAGACATTCACACTAGCTGCATTTTAGCTTTCTTTTGCTTCTTGAGTAATGTAGGTCGCGTGTGACATGCCTCACATTAATGCACATTTCCCCTCTTGTAGTACATCTTGCTATTTACTCGTTTCATTAGCCATATATGAATGAGAGTCAAGTTCGCCCAAGTTAGTGATGCTCAAGTGTCCAATATAATAATTATCTTTACATCATGTAGACGCAGCCTGATTTTGTCGGGTATATGTAAAAACGCTTTGCTGTCCTGAAATGTTTTTTTTCTTTTGTGTACATTTACAATTTACCACATTAACTTTATTAACAACTTTGCAAAATAAGCTGTTAATTTGGAAGAAGATTCCGATGATAGGTCAGAAAGATTCACTTGATACTTATTAGAATTTAGCATTCAGCATTCATATTCATAAACTATAACTAAAAACCTGCATAAGTATACTTTTCCAACGTAAAATAGTATTTGTAGCACATGTTGCAGATTACATTTTTCCAAAAGAAAATAGTAGGCCAGTAGAAGCTATTTATTAGTTATTGCTAATGACTTAAGGTGTTGGTAAAATAGGACACTTTTCCGTATATACCTAAGAGTGTTTTATGTAATAGCGCATGTGAGATTGTTGCACAATTGAAATCGAAAAAATGAAAGCCGGACCATAATCATAATCATACTTTCCTACAAAAAACACGGAAGAAATTCGCATGTAATGCATACGTGTTTGATATTTGCTCTTTCTTCTTCTACAAGTCGGGAAATTGACGAGAGAGAAGAGGAAACTTAATTCATGCCAATTGATCTGACAAATGACAACCAGTTCATTTTTACAGAAAATGAGAAAGTGCACACTTATGCGCAGAGACGTAAGGCACAAATGTTCGAAAGAAGATGTAGAGTTCCCTTTTCAGCGACATACCATCAAAGTGCGAATCCTATATGCCATGGTGGTTGAACACTACCGTGCATATATACCGTTTAGTATAAGGAAGATGATTCATTAATCACACTCACGAGATATAAGATTGAAGTCAGGAATGTATATAAGATATATAAGACTGACAACACATAAGTAATCACAATTAATTCATTTACTTTGAGTTTTTTGATTGTTGATGCATGTAAATGTGAAGGTGTGCTATAGAGCTTAGCAGCCTGTAAGTTGATTATAAAGGTTACCCAGTGTAAGACCGATACCTCAACAAGAGTAAAAGCACAATTAATTTTGGCTGAAGCCGTGTATGGTTGCAATATGTAATTTCAAAATCAAGATTCATCAGTGACTCAAACATCGTTGATAACGACTACTTAATGAATACTTTTTCATCTCGAGATCATCCTTGTTTCAATTGCTGCAGCATACATGGTTTATTGCAGTTTGCACTCTGTACGTACATAATAAATGTGAATATGAATGTATGAATTTGATACGCACAAACAAAGCACTCCACGTGTGCCACACACTATTCTTTCATCTTTACAGTTATACGCAAACTCGCATTTTTATAGTACGCATACTTAAAGATATTTGTACTGTAAACATATGTAAGCTTGATAAGTATAGGCGCAGGTAGAATTTGAAAAGCGAAACTTGCTCGTCGCTTCTCTGCGTTTTATACGTTATGCGCTGTTGGAGTGAACTTGAATGAATAACACGAAAAATTAGACGAAAGCTTGCCGCTACAATGGCACCTTGTACTTAAAGGGCCACTTAAGATTTGGTCAAAGTTGAAGCGAATATATGTGCAAATGTAAAACATGCAAACACTGTAAGTAATATGCACTTTTCCTTTCTTATAAATACCTATTCACGTTATGTTTGGTGACTGCGCTGCAGTATGAGCTACAATCGACAACCAAGAACCCTTTGAAATGGATATACTTATAGTTGAGATGCAAGACGCCAAAAATTTTGCGATGGCACGTACAAAGCCGTCGTCGTGCAATGAATTCACTTTACTTTACTCTTCAAACGACATATGCTATACGGTAAAATCGATTGTGGGACACGCAAGTGAAAGAGAGGGTACTCACGCTGTATCGCGCGTTGGTTTACCTACAGCGTAGGGATATACACGTAATAGTACTAACTTTTTATTCTATGAAAAACGCGTCATATGAAGAACGGAAAGCCCATGCAGAAGGTGCCATCGCCTTCAACAACGATATATTTTTTATTATGTTCGCACAACTCAATTTTTTGAAAGAGTTTTTAACGCGAGATCCGCAGTGATCACTGCTCAGTACTGTCCAATAACATCTACGAACTGGTCGGTTTGTCTGCGGCTCAAAGCTGACAGACAATCCATATTTTTTACTTGTATTCTCCCAACAAAAACTCTCCTTTGGAAGAGATATATGTGTTGTGTTTTGGTCAGAATTCAGAAACAAGCCAGCCGTAACTTTTAACATAGAGCTTGCATGCGAACCCTTAAACAAGAATTTCAAAGCGTGCTGAGTGCTTCATGTTCAACAACATATATATGCAGCACATAAGTCTGCAAATGTGAAATCGAAATCGCATTTTGCATTACGTTGCCCTTAAACATCTTTGTTATATAGTCAATGCGACTGACAAGATGAAGGAACCCAACTACTTATCTCCTTGCAAATATTATATGTAACTAATAAACTCACAAAGTTGTTTTGAATGGAAAGTTGAGATTTTTCAAGTTTCACTGAAAAAAGTAAAGATTACTCATACGCAAATGTGTGAAGAAACGTGCAGGATATATATTTGAAGGCAAGTATTTTTTCATACATTTATCCCTTGTGACCTGTGGGATAACCTTACACCGAAGGGTCTTGGGTGTTCCGTTTCATCTGCCGGGTTCGTGTGGGCCCTCCCATAATACAACACGACACACCGCACCCATTTCAACTCAGAAGAATGAGTTCGGAGTGCAAACTCGTGGAAAAGTTGAGTGATGAAGTAGTAGCGTTTCGGAGAGTGAGAAGGACGTCATCGCGTTCATCAGCGAAAGCTGATCACGGAAGTTTTCAAAATGGGTGCATTGAAATCAAAAGTAGCAGTTCACGACGAACTTCTCTTCGAGTTTCCTCGTACATCTACTTGCCGATATTACTGCTGGCGGGGTTGGTCCAGTACTTTGGCGGAGTGAATGAGACAATTGTGGAGTTGATGTCGTATACTTATTATAACTACGGGTTGTTACATGGTGGTGCAAGTGTGTTTGCGGATACACAATACGGGAGACTGAAAGGATTCACTTCAGTGACGAGGGAAGGTCGGGAGTTCTATGAGTTTTTGGGAGTGCCCTATGCTACCCCACCTGTGGGCGAGCTCCGATTTCAGGTGGGTAATAACATATTTTTGCAAGGTGATATACATAAGACAACACCTCTACATCACTCGAAAGTAAATTGACTTATATCGTGATTTGTGATTTCGAATGCATTTCCGGATTTCCAAAAATGAAAATTGAAGAATGTAAAGACGTCTTGCGTGAACAAACAATTTGTGTGCTTTATGCTTTGAATGAAAGCAGGAAGTTTTTAATAATTCATTATGGTGTGGCTATTTTCGTAAAATTATATGCAATCTAGGATCCCAATTTTGATCTATTGTTGGCATAATTGAGCTCTTACGACGTGAACAGGAGGCGCAAGCATTGTGCAGTCGGTACTGTATCTCATTTGGACAGCGAAAATTCTGTCGTTGTTGCTGCCACAAGACAAATTGCAATAGATACTGCGATGTGGTCCGACGTCTGACCAATTACTGTTTTCGAACGTGATGCAAAGGAATCAAACAAGCCGTTTTGTATAAATGTGGGTATATTTTCGAATTCCGCAATGTTACGCATTTGCCATTTAAGACTTTTGGTGACAAAACGGGAAAAATGCTGTTAAAAACAACACACCTGCTGCGATGGTTGGAATTGTTTGAATTGTCGCACATTACCTATGTCCACACACGGCTTCTGTTTAAACTCAAGTCAAATTACTTGGCGTGATTTCATTGTCCGACCGATAATACGTGTACACTCTTTTGTACAAATGGTTAACGCAAATATGCAACATCCTTTGCTACATCATAATTTCCGTCCCAAATCTTATGACAGCTATAATATGTACTTTTGTATAAGCTTTTTCTATAGATCCATAAGCCACCATCACAGAGAGTGTCTATATTTGAAATGAATTATGCCATTTTGGGGACAGGTTGATTATGAGGCTGATATTTATTCGAAACGCAGTAACTTTTAAAGTATTTAATATTATTACATGATTTTAAGTTGGGTTATGTGAGATGATTAAAACCGAAGTGTGTGCACTCAATCCGTTTGACAATTCTCGCAAGAGATTAAAATAAAATGTGCATATCTTCTGCTAAATCTCCATATTAAATAGCACCTTAACATAAGTATCAATGTTACTGTATGCCTGCTATCGAAAGGGAAACTACTTTAATGATAGTTGTAAAATGGTTAATAGCCCCAAACGCGTAATAATGATAACAGCAAATCGTCTCTGAAGGTCATCTTGCAATTTCAAGAAAAGTGGGATTTATGCTAAGTGTACTATACGACTTACCTAACAACTTTCATTTTTGTTGACCATCTTTTTGCCTTCACGTGCATATAGTCAGTGTGCTGCCTTTTTTGTTCACGAATTACACAGTTTTTGTTTCTGATCCTCATGATCTCGTTAGATTTGTATTTTGAAGCACGCATAAAATCACTTGCATGCAGAAGTGATAAACTACCTGTGACCAAAAACCTCAAGACAGAATCATTTTTTACACAAAGAAATGTCATTCATATGATTATGTGATTGCAATGAAAAATCTTCTTGTACAACATTTATATCTTGAGCACATCTTTACAACGACGAGTTTCATGTTATGCCACGCCACATCCTATGAGTAGGAAAGTTTAAGGTAAGATGTGAATGACCATTTTAAAAGGGTTTTTCGATTATTATGTCATCACATCACGACGTGCCTTATCTCAGGCGTGTGTATGATTTTGATGTTGCGTAAATGACGACCGTTTAACTACCGATATACGGAGGTGATCAATGCTTGAGCTGCCTACTCCCTGTTTAAATGTGTTTTGGGGGCGAGTGCAAGAAACGCTTACAAACGGTGTCAAGACTTCAAGATTTTATCAGTCATTTAGGCGGACATCTGTTCACTTAAATTTTCTCCCGATGAAATGAACACAAGAATCATTATGTTTTATATATTATTATTTATTATTATTATATCTATTTTTCATGTGTCCTGTTACGTTAAAAATTTTCTTTGATTCCATCAGATTAAATGTAAATCTTATGTTTATATATTTGTGCACAAGCGAAAGTGAAAAGCAGGAAAGGGTTGATGTTTGATATATAGTTTACCATAATTAAGCTTAGCACGAAAATCTTCAACACGCATACCAATAAACCAGAAAAGTCTCCATGAACCACTGCAAAAATGTCGAATTTTCAATTCGAGAACAATGCCTGCGTCATTCATCTTTGTTCGTTTTGTACAGACACAGAAAACCCAAGGTCGAATAAATCTCCAAAATAAAGTTAGGTTTGTTTTTACATGCTTTGAAATATTTATAAAAAACAAGAGATGCGCATGATTTGCACTTCTTTTGACTTTTTGTTTTCCTCAACGTGCTGCGTTGCAGCCCTTATTCTTATAAAAGGTTGAACATTTTAAAACTTCCTGATTTTTTGTTCAAAACGAACAATTATTGACATATACCGATGATACATACATGCAATGCACACATGAGTATCTACAATTGCAATGCGCATGTATTTGTTGGGTCGTCCAAACCTTGGGTTCGACTTAAATACAAGGGGAACCCCAATATCCAAACCATTTTACTTGCACATTTTCATACAATTCCGCTGTTATACTTCGTACTTAGGAAATGGTGGTCTAATTAATGAATGGGCTCATGGAGCCACATGGAGCAACAGCAAGTACAATTTAAAAGTGCAAATTTATAATTGCAAATTGGCACATTATGTTTTACGCAATGCAACGAAGTTGGCATTTTTGTGAGATATTACAACAAAGATTGCGGCTATGGTCATTCATCAAAAGTGGCATTTGTGGAGAGCTCGCTTTAAGCCTCCGCTTTAATGTTGTTTTTGTTTAACCAAAACCTTCAAATTAATAATTGTTCTCGTATTTTTTTTACTTTACAGCCTCCACTTCCACCTCAGAAGTGGGACGGTGTGAGGGATGCAACAGGCTATGGACAAGTATGCTTCCAGTATGATCTCTTTCTTCAAGCAGTAATGGGGAGCGAAGATTGCCTTACTTTAAACATCTACACTCCTAGGGTGAGTTATGCAATATATGACATTAAACATGGTGGTTGATGGTCCCTTACAGGAAGTTGGCAACAATTTGACACAACAATAATGTCATTGTACTCATTTTGATAAAGTTTATATTGTAATATTTGTCAATAATGATGAACAAGTCATTGTCACTTGCGACTGCATGGTAGGAGTAATTGCAAATTGCCACACGTTCACATAAAACGTGCATAACCAGACCAATTTGCGCGCATATGAACTCATAAAAAATAAAATTTATAAACTGACTTTGGCGAGGGTGATCTCGTGATTATGTAGTTAAAATCTTACCTAATTATAATTTATCCTGGGTGAAGGAATTATGGAAAGTGGAGTATTGTTATATGTTAAATATATGGGGTTAAGCAAGTACCCTTCTTCTTGCACGAACCTATATAATCATTACTTACACTTGTTACGATATCATATGTATCATGCATTATTGCTAATCATAAGTGCAGGTAGTTTACAAGCCGAGGAACCTGTGTTTCCGTTTTTATATGTAATTAAGGTACATGGCACATGATAAGGATTTCAAGTCAATTTAATTTTACCATTTTACAATACAACCATACAAAGAAGCAAAACGCACACGCCAAGGCATCGTACTTGCCACGCTCCCTTATCTTATTTAAATAGATTTTTACAATTTTACAAACACCAATTTACTGTAAAATGCATAGTTAGCTACATTTATGTAGTTTGCATATTGGCAAAAAAATCCGTTGTTTAATTAGCTCTTATCTAAGCTGATTGGTATTGCTAACACCGTCCGTCGACGGTGGAGATGATCGAGGTTCAAGATAAAATCACTTAATTATTGATTTATTTAAGGCCTTGCGAATAAAGACTACGAAACTTTGGAAGTAAGACTTACGGGTGTGAATTTTGCTGGTAGAATAAAGTATCAATCCAAATTAATTCCCAAGCAAACGTTGCAAACACTAGTAAACACTACATCCACAAATGAAATGACTTGCATGCTTTATCTTTGTTGTTTAATGAAATGTGCAATTATTACCATGTTCAAGGTCATATCCGTAATCTAGACCAAATTGGCAGCGTCTTGGTCCCTTTCATAGATACGCTTCTAGAACTCCACGCTTATGTATGGTATACACTTTCGTAGTGTTGGCCCTTGCAGTTCAAACAAATATATCAATTTTTGATGTGTGTTCTACTGTGTCTAGGAGCTAGACAATGTTATATGTGGTCATTGCTATTAAAGGTTATATAAGGATCTTACGTGTGAAGTTTGCATGAAAAACTAATGATAGGCTAAACCTTATTGGCTCATGATTGGTCATGGGTTGTGTAGTTGTATAATATTTTTGTAGGCATCTATACTGTTAGGTTCGTGGAGTGCTGCGAAGTATGGAAATGTGGAGATGTGATATTTTAGTTTAAAAAGATGTACGAAGTGTTTTAGCAGTATATAGAAAATGAATGTAAAAAGGCTGTCGTCTCAAGTAGCCCAAAGTGTAGGTAAAAGGAAAAATGTAGAAGTTTAATTTGTAGTCAAAAATGCCAATGAACAAAGATTTTACAACGAAGAAAAAAGTATGTGTGCTCTGAGAGAGCTCTAGGTAGCAACAACTGTGGTGACTCGACAGAGTCAACCAAGAAAACTGAGATATTAACATGTATAGATTGCTTATTAAGATAACAATAATTTTGTTTAGCATAATCGTGGGATTTGGAAAGCTGCTTGAGCTTACATTGAACTAAAGTTCATGGACAGAGAAATTCATAGAACAAACAAATTTTCACAAGGACATTGCCTTTGTAATCTTATTGAAGTTGAAGGACATGAAGCAATGAACTGAGTTTCACAGAAAATATAAAATATACATATATCAAGAATATATTAAAAATGTCTCTCCTGTCCATTTACCTTGAATTTGAAGGACAAAGGAGGACTGAACCAAGAAACTAAAAAGAAGACGAATCTCTTCACTACCACAGTAGTAAAATCGTTTTACCACCTCACGCTATATCATACACTTTTACATGCATACCAAACATATACTTTATTCGACTACAACAACTTTATAAATGTTTGAATTACTAATGCTAACCAATTTCTTTCCTTTCAGTTAAATAGCTCAGACGGGAGGCTCTATCCTGTGCTATTTTTCATTCATGGAGGAATGTACATGTTTGGTCGATCAATTGACTTTCGTGGCAATCATTTTATGGACGAGGATGTGGTGGTTGTGACGATAAATTATAGGTTATCAATTTTTGGTATGAACCCAACACGTTAAGTTAAAACTTGTCTGGTAATTTGACTTGTCTACTTACTCTATGTGTCCATTTTTATCAGGGTTCCTTAATACAGGTGATCATGTAGTCCGAGGAAATATGGTAAAATTTTGGAGTTTACACTTTAATAAGAAAAAATTTAAAATAAAGTTATTCAGTATCTGCTTAATAAATAATTTAGGGACTGAAAGATCAAGTTCGTGCCTTGCGCTTTGTTCGAGACAACATTGCAAATTTCGGAGGAAATGTAAACTTCACAGAATTTAAAATACTTCTAGGGCCTACTTCACACCTAGGCAGATCTATTATATTTATTTCACTTCTATTCCTTATTGTAGCCAAAACTGATTACTCTCTGGGGAGAAAGTGCCGGAGGTGCCTCAACACAACTTCACACTTTGTCCCCGATGTCTCAGGGATTATTTCACCGAGCCATTGCTTCCAGTGGATTTTCTCTGGCTCATTGGAGCTTCGTTCGAAAACCGCGAGAACAAGCGAAAAGATTTGCAAAGTCGGTTGATTGCCCAACAAAAAACACCGAAGAAATGGTTTGTTGTCTAAAAGCTCTATCGGGAAGGCGTATCACCGAAGTCTTCCGTGGGACACATGATGTTCTGCATCCAAGATTAGACAACTTCGCTCCCACTGCTGAAAGCGGAGTTCCTCATGACAATGATACGGAAACTTTCCTGGCCGAGCATCCCAGAGAGATCCTCAGACGTGGCGATGTTCTTACAAGAGTTCCTATGATCAGCGGAGTCAATGCTGATGAAGGATTAATTTATGCAGGGTGTATGTTAAATTTGACATATCTTAATGGAATAATGATAAAAATTTCTATGAAAATGAGGAAATGGAAAATCAATTCGTTGCTTTTGTTTGTCTTTAGATTTCATTCGAAATGAGACGGTAAGCGATCAATTAAATGAGGACTGGGCAAAACATGGACCAGTTCTGATTGACTACGAGGATTTGCCACGTTGGGAAAGGGACGATGTGTCACAGCGTATCTGGAACTACTACTTGGGAAACAGGACGATGGGGATGCACACATTATATGAAGTTGTTCAACTTTTCTCCGATGCTAGTTTCAACAAACCATTGATGGAAAATACAATTCTGCACTCGAAGAAGGCTCCACTCTATCTCTATATTTATAAACATCGTGGAGAATTTGGAGTTGCTCAAATATATTTTAGACTTACATTAAAGTTCCCCATTTTGGTGGATGGACTTATTACAAATGTGGCCAGTTTAGTCAAGAAGCATCTCTTCGGGATAGAAGAGCATCATTATGGCACTTGTCATGCGGATGAGCAGGTATAAAAATTCTTAAATTCATTATACCTACGAATGATGAATATCAAATCAGTCAATAATATTTTCTTATATTCTCGCTATTTGTAGGCTCTATTCTTCAAAATGCACCCGCTTTTAAGTACTATCAATCCGGGACATAGGGAATTCAGATTGTCCAGAGAGCTTATTCGTGTCTGGGCTAGTTTTGCAAAGACTGGGTAAATTTATCTAATAAATATTCCACAGAGATCCGGCGTTCATATGAAATTTGTTGTTTAATGTGCAACATTTCTTGCTTGACACAGGAAACCAGACGCATTTGAGGGGAAGGAGTGGGAACCGGTGAACCCAGAGCGTCCACTGAGATTCATGAAACTGACTGATGACAGCGACTTTGGCATGACAAGTCCTCCTTGGACTGCCCGTCTAAGATTTTTAAATACACTTCCAGGATTCCAGTGCATGGACAGGGAATATATGAACTCAAGCAGTACAGAGAGCCATAGTACATGCTTTTGATTCAATTTAATTAGAATATGTAAGAATACTTTGTAGACTGGTTTATATATTGTACGTGTATGTTTATCCTTATGAACATTTTCGGTTGGGAATTTCCCCGTTTTCTTCCTTTTAAAAATATATTTGCTTTTGGAATCAACATTTTGATAAGGGCCAATTTGTGAAGGCTTGTGTTTCGTCTTTTTTCAACTGTAATTCATAATAATTATATTTTAACGAAAGTGAATGTTTGACTTTTGCGCTCAGGTTTATTGTTATAGTTTTTGAAATGGGAAACGTGTTGCAAGAAGGTTAGAATTTAGAAAACCGTAGTTCAGTAAAATGTTTACAACTCGAACAATCGCAGATTATCATGTAGCAATATGAATAATGAATAAAGTAAAGTATTTTTCTGCAAGACGATTGAGAGATTTCCAGGATTCCGAGTAATTATAAAGGATGACTTCGTGGTACTTTGGTCTAGAGGGGGTTTTCTTTGACAAAGCGATTCAAATACGCAATGAACCAGTTATCGGTCATCGCAAAACGATTGGGATCACCATACAAATCTCCGCATATTTTCGAGGCAGTATCACGAGTCTCATGGAAGCTTGGCCAGGTAAATGGCAGTCCCTCTTGCCGTAGTAGAGCGATACGAGTCCGTAACCACATGCCCAGGTGCGCCTCCATTTCCAGAGATGGTACTGGTCGCCCTGGTCGATCTGCATGGCGTTGCAAAATTCTGGGATCCCTATTAACGCGTTCACCTAATGTATTAAAAGAAGTTGATTTGTTGAGTGAATGGATTTATTTTTTTGACAAGGAGTGAAGTAAAACAATATGAGTTATTTAATGGCATGCTTGGTATTTTAATATAAACTCACGTATTTTCTCCTTTCTTGCCATCCATGTGCTCATGGTCTTTCTATTGACGTTGAGCTGCGACGCCGCTGCTCCAACGCCAATTGCTGACGCAAGGTCTATTGCATCCAATTTGAACCGGTAGGTGTGCTCCGTGCGGGACATGATTCAAGGCTGTTTATCCACGTATTTCACAATGTTTGAAGGAAGAACGAAGAAGTGACTGCTGATGAGTGATGACGTGCCTTTTGAACAATCGACATCGGCGGTGTAGGTGTAAATATTAATTTGAATTAAAGTTTTACCTTCTTTATTTGAATCTTGTAATCCAATAACCGGCATACGTTTTGTTTTTTATGTTGCTATGAAATCAACACCCGCTCCCTTTTCGCTTCCTCTTCGATACTCCCTTGCGACGGGGTTTTCCTCCTGCACACGAATTCTCATGAAGATCCTTGTGCAAGGTTCTTCTGTTGAGCCGTATTTTCCATAAACTATAGATCTTGTTTTTCCCTTGTAGGAACTCCAGGTATGCACGCTTCTGCATACCGGCACAACTGGTTTGGAATTAGGATGAATTGGATATCGGTTCGGATGCCGATGACATCGTACGTGCAAGTAGGACTGACGTCCAGGAAAACAATGACTTTCCTCATTTTTCGTAGGTATTTGGTCACGGAAATTTTTAATATGTTTTTGTCTTCGCCACTGTTTATAATCCAACCGGTTTATCTATTTATTTCACCGCGCCTGACCCATGCCATCTTTTGACAAACGTTGCCTGAATTTTCAAAACCATTGTTTGGGCCATTCTATTGTTGTGTTCTTATGTTGAATACTCAACTGTGCAGATGCTTACCAAGTTTTTTCAAATTTGTTTACCAAAAATTCATCTTTTCGCCAATTCATTTCAGTACAAAAGTCGTGCAACAAAAGCTCGAAATGTAATGCCATAATACGGTATTGTGGATACTTGCACATATTATATGTGCTTACCAATTTTTATAAAGAATAGAACAAACAACGTGGATAAAAGCACTTATGAACAGACATAATAGTTTCGTAACTATCCGTTTACCTTGAAGTACTAGGTTATATATCATCATTCTATAAAAAGTGCATGCGTACGTGTCCAAAGCGTCAGAATCTCAGAATGTTTTTGTGCAAGGTATTCATCTACATGCATACATTTTTGCACTTGCCCACATTCTTGTTCTAAAAAAACTTGCGAGGCTAGGGGCTAGTTAATTACAGAGCGTCATATGATTTCATTTCCTTAAATTCCTTAAACTTTAAAAAATACAGCATCCTGTACCAAGCCCAGTGCTGGAATGTGCGGGAATATGTTATGCTTTACTTCCCAAAATCGACCGTTTTTAGTGGCCAAATAAACTAACAATAAAAAAGTAATTGATGAAAGAAGGTAATTCATCGAGTTCATGATCATGACCTTTAAATTTAAAGTAAATATCCGTGCGAATATTGCGAGATAGGAAGTACATTGTTGTCTTTCTTTTATATGAACTTATGCAACTGGAAAAACGTGGAAGAATACGCTGAATGAATCATCCTTCCATCGCTTCACATCATTAATACATCGCAAAAATCTTAAGAGCTCTTGTGTGGGAAATTCTACACAAATATATAGAATACACGCGTTGCTTGTACTATGCGATCGAGTAAGCATAAAATGGATAATAGACAATCATCAAATTGAAGTAATATGTTTTAGCACAAAACTTTTGCATATGCTGCATATGTATATCCTACGAAACTGCGTGTAAATGAATACGAAGACGTCCAAGATGTATATTTCAGGTATAAAAAGTAGATTACCTGAGAGAATAGAGAACGAATTATAGTTCAACATCAAAAGGAGGTCTGGTTAGTCAGCAAACTAAAATGTTCCATGAATTTTTTTAGTAGGCTCATGCAATCAGGCGTAGACGATCGTCCTTTTTCTCTGTTTTTCTCAGTTAAATAGTCGCGTATATAATCAAGTAAGTGGAGAGGTGCCGCTGGGCTAAACAAATTCTACTCACGTCATGACTTGGGAATTCGTATTTATTCGATAGTTGTGATCATTTCATCAAACAGTCCGAATTTGAGTAGCATGGAGAGGAGACGAGACGATAAAACCTAAGGGGAAATATTCAATTTTCAGAGTGCCCCAATTTCTAAAAAGACTTCATAGTCCAGTGCTTTGACTAATTGAATTTGGGGAGTTTTATTTCAATGAGTAATCGCGACTCAAAGTCGCAAATGCAGTGATATGCAGACGCAAGTAGCACCTCCGGTAACATTTCTTTTCGGAGCTTTGAGTTTGTTCTACAACACTGCGAACAATGTAGCGAACATACGAAACACTGCTGGAGAAACGTATGTTTGGGCGGACACGACAGTGGGCAGGGTGAGGGGAACCAGGCAAGTGTCCAGAATCGGAAAAAGCTTTTACCAATTTCGAGGATTACCTTTTGCAGAGGCACCACTCGGCGATTTGCGGTTCGAGGTGAGTAATTCAAGATCAAGAACTTTTTGAAGGAAAGATGGTTAATAATCGGGCTGGGTTTATAGGCGTGCGAAAAAACAGAGGTTATTAAACCAAGATTGAAGCGATAAGCACAACGCAATTAAGCTCGTGATATCTTTGATGATGATATAAGAACTTATTCCAGAGATAACACAAAGATTCATTATTTGTATTTCAAATGAAATGCGGAAAAGTTTTAATGATGAAACAAAAAACAATCCATTTCACTTCTGGTTTCTACTCTAAAAACAAAAGAGTGTTAGTATGCATGTACTTTACCTTGATCGTGATAATGAAAAATCAAGTTATGTTCACAAGTTTTTTTCTTGGTGGTGAATGAGTGAGTGTTATGTTAATGATATTATTGTAATTGTGTACAGCCTCCAGTGCCACATGAAGGATGGGAAGGTATTTATGATGCCACTTCGTTCAAGTCACAATGCTGGCAAATGAGCGTCGTCACCAGACAATTGATGGGGGGTGAAGATTGCCTATTTCTCAACGTGTATTCACGTAGGGTAAGAAAGATGCTAGTGTACGAGGATTGTGAGCGACGCGTGCTACGATCACGTTGAATAATGGAAAAAATGAGAAACATGGGAAAACATCTTACAAAGTTCTGATCTGACGGATTAGTTTTGATTTACACAAGATTTAGATTATAATACTAAACGCTAGAATTGTGAAGCAGATTTGACTGAAATCTCTGAAGTTGAGGTCTATATTGACCTTGACTAATGCCAAAAATCTCTAAAACAAAAAAACTCGTTGCACTGATAATTAATTGACTTGACTTACGAATACATGAAAGGAACGTCGACTGCTTAAAAATGAAAGATGTGATCTAAACAGAGTGCTCTCAATTGCATTGATAATACTGGACTTGATTTTCCACAGGCTTACACAAGAGATGAAGTTCCAACCGAGAACTTACACCCTGTCATTGTCTTCGTTCATGGAGGTATGCATAGTGCATGGAGGCGAACAAATACTGATTTATGTCTGCTACCCTCGTTAAATCCGTTTGATTTTGATTTGATGAAACTTTTTTACAAGGATTATTCATGTCTGGAGGCTCGAATATGTACAGACCAAAATACTTCATGGATGACGACGTGACGCTAGTTACTTTCAATTATCGACTTTCGTCATTCGGTACGTACCCATTATTAAAGTAAAGGCTGGAGGCTGGATAATTTTAATAATTGTTTTGTTAGTACCTACGATTTGCGACTCAAATTGCTTTTCACTTTTTCCCATACATACATATGCCTTACATATAAAAAATAATGCTAATATTGCTAATGAGGATGAGTCATATCACAAACGTCAAAAAGAAAAACGAGCAAATAATGATTTCAAGTTTATGCTATATTTTACCAGGATTTCTTAATACTGGAGATGGACGTCTAAACGGCAACAACGGTCTCAAAGATGTTAGAATTTTATAACAACCACTGTAGACTCCAAGAGCTTTCACATTAATTCTGCTTGCATATCATTTTTCCATGTTTCCACACTATAATTTTCGCAAAATATCTCTTTACAGCAAGTCTTAGCGTTGCAATGGGTGCAGGATAATATACGATACTTTAATGGTGATGTAAGTATTTTGACACACATTGATTTTAAAATTAAGGTTTTTATTTTTTAAGTATCTTTTATAATTTATTTTTTAAGCCTGAACGGGTAACGCTTCTTGGTGAAAGCGCAGGCTCAGTAGCCGTACACTTACATACTCTCTCACCCATGTCACGAGGTAAAAAATTTATTGTCTTACATTTGTCTACATATCACAATTTGAAAATAAGCTATATTTAGAATATGTTTTCTGGATAACATTAGGGCTATTTTCAAGAGCAATATCTCAAAGTGGAACGGCCCTCAGTCCATGGGGGCTAGTGACCGACCACGAAGCTCAAGCGATGGAGTTTGCCGAAGGACTAGATTGTCCTACAGATGACACTGAACGGATGGTGACATGCCTGAAATCTCTCCCGGGAATGAGAATTGCGCGATATCATCTAGGATATATTGTATGCTCCCATAAACATATCATGATAAGTGATTATGACAAGATGCTAATGATGTTTTATAAAAACCACGAATATTTAGAAAGCGTTAGCAGAAGGAAGGCGGTCCCTTTTCGGTCCGACAATCGAGTCAAGCCATAATGGAAGTATTTTCTTACCAGCAAACCCGTTGGAGTTAATGCGCAGAGGGGAAATAGCAAGAGTTCCCTGGATAAATGGAGTCAACTCAGGGGAAGGGCTTGTTCATCTGATTGGTAAGGACATTCATTCTTTACCTAATGTCTTACTATATTTCTGATTCGAGTGATTCGACTACATCCGCGTAAAATACTTTTTCCTATTAGCTATTCTGAGGAATGAGACTATGCGAAACACGCTTAATAGCAATTGGGAACAATTTGGACCAGTACTCCTAGGTTATCAAAATTACGAAAACAGATCAGCTCTATCTGCTGACGTGAAAAAGTTTTATCTAAATGACAGGCCGATTAGTCAATCAAACGCAAGAGATGCAGCGAATATGGTATCCGACAGGAATTTCTTCTTGGATAGTCACGATGCTGTGATAATGCATTCCAGGATTGCCCCCGCCTATGCGTACTACTACACGTATCAAGGGTTATTTGCTCTAGGAAATTTGCTCTTCTCCAGAACCCCTTTACCTTTGCCAGACAATTTGGATTATTTATTAGGAACTGGGCTGAATTGGGTTACGTCGAACCTTTTGCGAAGAAGAAGAACAAGTAGACTGGGTACGAGAGTATTTTATTTTTTAAATGTTTAAAATGTTTTTAAATGCAGATTTGTTATTTATACTTCAACTGTTATTTTGAATTTCAGGAATTGCTCACAGGTAGTTAGTCTTAATATTATACAATTATGAAAATGAAATGATTCGTGTTTGGCCAGGCATATAATTAAAACAACTTTGTTCTCAGTGACGAGATGCCTCTCCTGTTCAACGTTCCATTGATCCGACGAGAAATCACGCAAAACGATGTCGACTTTGATTTCTCTCGTAAACTAATAAACTTGTGGGTTTCATTTGCAGAAACTGGGTAAATAATACATATGTAAACATGATCTATGTAATCAGCAAGACTAAACACTGAAAAATACATATTCAATATTTTTGGTCACTCTAGCATTCCTGACACAGCACGGGCGGAAGAACGTGTTGAATGGAGTTCTGTCCGCAGTACAAACCCTGACCTCTTAGATATGCCATTGAAACGTTTGCAACTCGATAGAAACTTTGCGGTCATCGATGAACCGTTCTACAATCGAATCCAATTTTGGAAAAATAATTCATTCTCCTATTTATGATCCCCGTAAGTTTATCTATTTATTACCCATTGTCCTTAAATAGTGTTTTAGTGTTGGGTGAGAGAATACACCGTTAAGTCGCAAATAAAAGGAAACATTCGTTAAATTTAGAACCTAATAATAACCACTGTAGACAACAAGTGATATCATCTTAATTCTGCGTTCATATTACTTTCCCATGTCTCCAAACGACAATTTAAGAAATTTCCACAAAATATCTCTACAGATTTTTTAATAATCACGCTTTCGCATTCATGACCTTAGCAAACGTCTGCGAATACTAAAAGATTTCTTACAAACAAAATTATTATAACAACGTACATACGCACCAGTATAGTACTTTAAAACATTACACTACAAAATAAATGCCCGTTTTACGTAGCCAAATCAGATCACAGTTTAAAACAGTTGTGGTACATATGTATTGAGGAGGTACATGTATGAACTATGAAATAATCCGAGTTTTTAGCGATAGTTAGCAAGTTTAGTAAGTAAAATCAGGCAATGATTAAGAACTGAGCATTTTGACCCCTAAATCATCGTCGGTTTCTACTCCCAGCTCCTCCAGCAATGTTGGTTTCTTCAATTCAGAATTTTCCAGTATCGTATCCACCATACTCATACAAATTCTCTTCCTTGTGCGCCACTGTTTCACCGCTTTCTCCCGGTCGGAACGTATCTTATTCCGTTCATCTTTACTAATCACCTCCCCCTGAGCTTCTGATAAGACTTTGTACTTCGCAGCAAGATCGTCCGCCTCCTTAGTTAACTGGATTAAAGCAGAAGATAGAAATATTTCAATGAGTGCACGAACTAAGAAAGTGTCGAATTAATACATTGTTATTAAAAGCGGTTCAACCATACCTTATCTACTAACAGTCTAGCTTCCTCTGTGGTCATTGAGCTATTCACCATTTTTAATTGTGCTTGAGCATCTTTCACCTCATCCAGACTCTGTTTACACCCCTTCTCCAGCTCCTCTACTTTTCCATCCATCGCTCGCAATTCATCAGCACTGGCTTCCGAAAACTGACCTTGATCAACCAGATATACCTTCTGTTTTCCATACGTTTTCTCCCGAACACTTCCATTCTAACGCAACAAAAATCAAACAATTAGCCATTATTTAATATATGCCCATCTAAAATTTACCCGATACTCACATAAGAAACTTAATAAAGATAACTATATCTATTTTTACCTGTGCCAAATAATCCAAAGCTTTTTGAACCGCAGTTTTTCCATGTTCCTTGTGCAAATTTAGAACAATGTCATTGACGCTGTAGGGTCGATTTTGCGCCGTTAAATACTGGAGAACTGCCGTCTCCGTCGAATCCTTTGATTTGCTCATGGTGGAAAATGTTTTAATTACAAAAATTAATTAACCAAACTTAATTTAGTCGATCTTTGTTACTTCTGTCTTCAAAAAGTGTATTATGTTGACATTTGCTTAATGTGAAGTTGTTAGATGTTGTCTGTGCTGTGGGAAGGAAAACGTGTAAACAAAGAACCAAGAGATTTACCGGCACTCTAACCAAAACAAGGCAGCTCTCCCAAAGATGATGCATCTTGCCCTCAAAAAGGTTCACACGAACTTTCTGCGTCCATAAAATTCATGACATGATTTATGTTACGATCATGACTTCAAGACTGTTTCACGATTAATTTTGTAAGATTGAATGTAAAAAGGCATAAATTATTTGTTGATAAAATTAGATTTATTTCTTTACAGATTCGATAATCGTAAAATATATTGAGAGCATTGAGCGAACCCCATGAAAGTGAACAACTGGTGTAAGATTAGATTTATACTTAAATTTATTTATGTATTTTTTAAGAGCTGCATTTAAAATCATCAACTAATTTTTTACATGAGTTTCTGGCACATCCTACATTTAACGTACGTACGTGTTGACATGTTTTAGAGGAAAACACACGGAAATGATTGGTGAGATGCATTATTTTTTTGTGGAAAATCTCCAGTAACGTTGCATATATATGATTACTTTAACTATTTGATTGAACATCCGGTAATTTGAAAGACTTTAACCATTTTCCATATACACCCTATATATACCAAACTACTATATTACTTAGGTACACTCGTTGATTTACGTAAAATATCCCAAACGCAAGACCATCAATATTATCCCTTACTTTCACGCACTAAATTGAAGGTATTTAGGTATAGGTATGGTATAGCTGCCTATAGTTAAGAAGAGTAAATGCGTAGGTACTATGCATAAATGATTCATTATAGTTTTGTATCTTATCGTTTTACTTTAAGTTTGCATAAGTTGCATTAACTGAAACTGTGGACAGAAATACCAACGTAAAAACTAATAACAAGTAACTTGTAAGTGGAGGAAACTTACAACCAAATAGAGATGAATGAAGTATATAGATTCAAGACAGATCTTAACGCAATAAAAATTCTTGCACACTTGATAAGATGATGGTCTGTAAACGTAACAAACTAAACAAATTTTTGTGA
The DNA here is from genome assembly GCA_034687055.1 of Heteromurus nitidus. NCBI lineage: Eukaryota > Metazoa > Arthropoda > Collembola > Entomobryomorpha > Entomobryidae > Heteromurus > Heteromurus nitidus. Next base: position 38,849 of record JAQFZW010000500.1, read on the forward strand.
TCCCATAACATAAAAGTGAACCAGCATCATCAATGACATTATGAATATGTGCATATAGTCATATTCCTTGTTTGTGGGTTTACATTAATTTCTCTTTTCGTTATGATCATTAAGTCACACATTTAAAATATTCAGAGATGACTTTTGTATTATCCGCATTGAAACACGAACTATTTATGGCCTGCTGCGAAAGCTGGCTGACTTGTCTTTGTCCTTTTCTCCAACAAAATTTTCTTTGTCTCCATAAAAAATTAATTTGCAGAGATCAAGATCAACCTTCAATGCAGACAGCACAGCATTGGAAAAGTGCACAGAAGTAGTCCACTACTCCGAAGTTGCTTTCTTGATGACGAGGATTATACTTTATAGCCCCGAACTTTCTTGCCATTGCTTTCTCTTCATATTCTGGGTCGTTGGCTGCTTTCTCGGCGTCTTTCAGCATTTCGATGATTGCTGAGTATTCGCCACCGGTTTTTGGCTCACTATTCACAACCCCGTCATCACCACATGGAGGAGTCGATCTTCTGCAGCACTCGTCAGTAACGTCGTCATCACTGGTGGGATTTGCATTTGTTGAGGAGGGTCCCGCTGGATCCACGGCAGTTTCAGTAGTACCGTTACCACCTCCGAAGGATTCTGGAAGGGAGTCCCCCTGTATTGGGAGGAGCGGATGAGTTTCATTTGGAGCTGGGGCGGAGTCCTCTTCCTGAAAAGGGAACAATAATTTCAATTGCAATTCAAGATCATCTCATGTTCATTTTCCACGCGAATATCTAAATACCAAATTACGTAAATGGGAAATTTCTTCCTTACCATGATTCCTTGACTTTAATTTAGTCAAAATCTAGTCTCACTCAAGAAGGTCGCACCAAACCTATAAATGTTCACAACTTACGATCAGATACATTTGCGTTTGTGCATACTTATTACTTTTTATTAAAATACATTAAAAATATATTTTAATTCGCATTAGGCCTTAACCACGTAAATCGCTTTACCTAGTCAAAATTGCGTCAGATCCCGAAATAATATATCTTCTCAATTCGCCTTTTATATTAAAACTAACCCAAACGTTCACACGTGTGAGCTCGTACTAAGCTTCCAAGTTAGCGAGTCACATTCCAACTAGAAATTTCCTTTTTTAGTTTTCAAGTTTGCATAAGCAACTTTTCATCAAGTGTCGTAGCTTATTCAGTCCCTTAGAACGCACACACGAAAAATTCCTTTTAACTCAAGATGCTGAAAAGATTATGTATGATGTCTTCTTGAAATTGATTGAGTAATCTTCTTGTCTCCTCACTCTGATACTGATAAATTCAGCATGGCAAACATTAAGACAACTCTCAATGTGATGGCACAGACCAAATTCGTGCCAGTGAGTCAACGTAATATATAATATTATACACTTGCTGACATTGCATTGCATGCGTTATCATCAGCACTCAAAACGCTATTATGCTCCTGGTCTGGTCTGGTGCAGATCTCAGAGTTCCTTGTACATGTTTGCGCGTTATTGACTATTTGACACGCTATAAGGAATATTAAAGTCATTTACTCCTCCAATTCTGAAGGATACAACATATACACTTTATAATGATTACGTTACGTTTTCTTCTTCGTTCTTCAAAAAAATCTTTGAATATAATATATAATGATGAGGCTATGCTGGTCTGGTCTGGTGTCACCCTAAGAAGAAAAAATTTGTGACGATCCTTGAACACACAAAAATGTTTATAGCTTTTTACGTATCGTATTACAAACTGGAGGATTGGTAGTAAGTAATATAGTGTAAAAGTTTTCTATAAAAGTAGTAATACTAGTGGCACTGGCCTGGTAAACGAGGATCGCATCACATAACCATTACACACGTATGTATGCCATTCAGTACGAAGATGATGTTAATCACACAAACTCTTGCATTCATACTTTCATACCTCAGTCAGACAGAGTAAAATATACATCCCTTTTATATAAGTTTAGTAAAACTATATATTCATTGGATTTAACACCACACACACAACTTCTTATTACAACGTTTTCCCCTTCTTTTCATGGATCTTGACTTACGCTTACTCTAACAAAAATATTTTTTGAATACTTTTCTGCATTGTTTGGTGAATGCATAAGTAGGTACCTCCATCATGATTTAGAATTCAAGCCTGTCAACTTGTAGACTCCACAGAAGCTAACGATGCGAGATGCATCTCTCCTCAAAATTCTTCATAGGGTTGCAAATGGGTAGCAGCTACTGCATATATATCAACTCTTAACTTTTCTTCATGCTCGTGTGAAATGCTTTTAGGGTGGTGGAAGGAAGAGTTTAAGGATTCATGGTATCCATATGCAAGTAATAATGCATCACACAAACAAGAAGCACATGAAAGTACATGAGTATACGATTCACGTTACATTCACATTTGGTAAAAACGTATGGATTCACGATCTGCTGCGAAAGATTGTTATCTCAGTTCCATCTCTTTAGCCTCGAGCTAATTTTACGTCTTCTTGTGCCACACTATATACTGTCTGCATTAACTAGTGCATTGCTCAAACACCTAGCTTCTCGGTAAAAGACCTGCTGCTGAATAATTTCATGTTAGCCTCACATTCACGGGAAACTTTTGTGCTCACTTTAACAGCAGCTCATCATATCATGTTCAAGTCATTAAGGGTCATTGTATGCCGTATATGAAGATGCCTCTCTGTGCATGAGAGGTTTACATAGGATCTTCATGGTTAGGACCTGTTGCTTCTTTTGTGCAGGATATCACGCTCACGAGTGTGATTAATACAGCTGCTTGGCTTCAATGCATTTTTGTTCCTGGCCATTTCAGTAGCCTCCAGCTATCTGTCAGCTTCAGATGTAACATCTCACATCCCATACTAAAGGGGTTTCAGCTATATAGCTTTAAATGGATAGGGCAGCAGTAGTCGTGTAGAACACATCAGCCAAAAGCTGAAACTGCTTCATCTAGAAGCTAACAAAGTCATATCATAAAGTAGAGAAAATCAAGCAGTCCAGGAGTAACACGGATACTAAACTGTGTTGCGACTGTTTGCAAGAAGTCTTATGTTGTACGTTGTGCAACAGGCAGAGCAGAAGTTCCTAAAAATTTCCGATGATATAACAAAATATTTCCCCGTCCAGCTCGAGTTTGTTTCTCATTTTTCGAATGTGCAATGTGCATACACAGATGGACCATGTATATTTTGTACAAAGGTACAGACAAGTTGTTTGGGTGTTGACTAGACATACTTGCACTTTTCAGTTGAAAAATATTATTACAGACATGCATTTGAGCATTGTATACGAAGATGTATATATGTGTGTCCAAATATATTGCGAAGGTATTATGAAAATTGATGTGCAGTGCAGCATTCTGAAGCCCAGAGGGAGTCAATCAACTTTTCCAAAAGTACATTTTTATACCCCCATTGCATACCGCTGACGATCTGTCTGCAAGTTCGTTAATTTTAAAAGCTCAACAGGTCTTGTGAGGGGGTACGAAACGAACAACAAAGGAAAACTGGAATGAGAATGCTCATTGCTCACACATCATTTTCATGAAAACGATACGCTGAAACTGCTGAAAGTTATCGTTTGATTGACAGGTTAAAGTGCATGTGTTTTTTGCACCCTATCTAAATACTATTCCATACCTGTTAAAAGTACCAAATGGCAAAAAGTGCTACTGAATACTGAATAAAAGTGTGCAGAGCACTTTCATCCATGCGATGATTATAATTTTAAAAGATATACATATAGCATGAAATACCAGCACTACCTACCACATGGTTTCAACAATTTTGCATGCATACATTTTCTGTATTTGCTCGGATAAAAACCGATGAGAAGGAGTCTTACGAGGTGATCACATAACAATGAAAGGAGAGCATCAATGCATTCGGGTACTCACGGCGTAGGGTGGGCGAGATATATATGCAAACGCAATTTAATTTCGTTTGTGTGGATTTGTATTTTGAAGCTGTATAAATATTTGAATAGGAAATCCTACAGAAATTCAATATCTCAGATCTCCGAGTTCGCATATATACACAAGCCGAAACCTTAAAGTATTAAACTAACGAAGCGGAATAAAAGTAACCAGTACGTTCAAATCTTATTTTACTTCTGCAAGTTCCATGATTATAATTAACTGATATTTTTGATGTTATGAGGAGCTATTAACATACGCCAATAAAACAACCCTATAGCTATAATAAAATGCAAATGTACTTTATATTTTTATAACCATCTCGGCGTAATTGATTGGTTGGAAAACCCTTAAACTCATTCATAACACAAAAGGTTGATGGGACTAGTCATAGTTATATATGAGAGGTATATATTACTCTTCATGCATATGAAATCTTAAAAGGGTTCTCTTTTGAATATATCAAAGCATCCAAAAGATGAGCATTTGAAAAAAGTAAATAACAGTCTCTCTTGTTATCAGTTCGTAAATAATATTATGCATGGTATACTTTTGCTATAATTTAGCTAGAACGGTAGGACTGCTTCGCAAAGGTGTAAATATTAATGTGATGATATGATGATGAGAGACACGTTTTCATGCGCTGAATACATAAATGATCATCATAAAATTCTAACCCATATCATTTTCTGGTGAGATATTATATTACCTTTGTTGTGATTCTGCTGATTACAAGAGATGTGCAGATGGTCTGTGCACGTTTTATTTTTATCCTATTTCCAAAATTCCAAAGTATGCCATCGTAATTTTTGTAAATTCATATCACTTGACTGCCATATCCGTATGCAAGCTCACTAAAAGCTCAACATTGAATCGATGACTAAATATGTACAAATTTCGCTGTGCATGTTAGCGGATACATAACATTTACTAATGTGTGTATATTGTTTTCTACTATTGGCTTTCGACAAATAATGGATTCTGATGTTAATGGATTTAGATATAAGAAATTCTATTCTGTATTACGGGAGTAGTCAAACATAGAATATTCCAGGAAAATGAATCAGTGTATGGGCTCAATGCAACAAGGTTTCGAAAATGCGAAGTATTACACTCATTAATCAGTGTTGTGCATTTAAATAAATCATTTGGGTTTATTAAACTCATATTTGTAGAAATGCGAAGAAATAGTATATACACCACAAAATTTAAAATGGGCAATGCAAGTACTTTTAATTATAAACTAATACAATAAAATATCCGAAGCATCAGTTTTCATCATGTGCTGTGCCTTTCCTAAATCTTTCTGCCATTCATCAAGACGAGTGATCATGGTTCCAATCTGCAATTTCATCGTTTAGATTAGCGACTCATATTCATATACTTTCTGCGATTATAATTATCGAAATGACACACAAAAAAAGAATTCCTAAACAAATACCTGCGTGGTGTCGAGAACACGTGGTTGCACCCACGTCATATAAATCTTTTTCCCAACTTCATCGATCTTTCCTACGACTAATCCCTTTGCAATAGCTTTCATCACGTAGAGTTCAACTTGATCAACAGGAAGTTTCGTGGCATTTGCTACGTCTTCAAATGTCAACTGACGTTCGTTTGCAGATCTTCTGAATGTCATCTGAAGTTATATTGTTCCAAAATTAAGGTTTGAATTATACGATGTGATACCTAACCATATGAAGTGAAAGCTTTACTTACCTCCATAATTGCCAGAAGAGTAACTTTTGTTCTTAGCTTGCTCTCATTCTCGGCCAACACCTTGTTAGTTGCCCACTTCTTTTTTAAAACTTCAAATTCATTGACGTCACCCGTGTTGAAAGCCTTCATTAGAAATACTAACCATTCGTCGGGAGTTCGTTTCAATGAGTCCAATACTGGATGAGCCAGCTACATAACGCAAAAATTATAATTAAAATATCTTCTATAATAATTTATGACTAGTTATGTTTAGAAAACTCACCAGTTCACCAAAATTAAAGATCCCATCTGCTACCAAGGAAGATACTGCCAAATTCTTAGCATGCTCCCGTTGTTCTGATAGGGGTAACTGATTGAGAGGAGTACACCCCAAAAACTTTAATGCACTTTTGTAATATTCGTTTAAACTTCCTTGGTCAAGGAAGAATTTGCTTTGGAGAAGATAAAAGCGACCGTGAACTTCTGAAATCCCATCTGTCTGTTTTAGAATCTCATCCACCTCCTCAAGAATCGCCTAAAGAGTAATGTATCAAAAGTATTAATAATATTTAAATTACAGCTATATTTTCATTTCAGATTTTTGATGTGATGTACTAAATACTAAATATTTTAACATTAGTCTTACGACTTTGACGATTAAAAACAAAACGTAAATACCTTCATTCCAGCCACATCATGTTGCTTCTCCAATTTTATCTTTCCTCTGGTAATTTTGCACAAAGCCAATGGTACAGGATCAGCTTGAACACGTTTCTCACAATTATCCAGAAAAGAGTATGCATCTTCAGGTTTGTCATACTGCGCAACAATTAAGACACCAATTTCCATAAAGGAAAGTGTCTTAATCCTAAACGGAAACATATCACATTCAACATTAACCCATTGCTTTTCACTCGATCCTCATGTTTTATAATTAGTCTTATTCGTTATTTTCGAACACTTTACCTTAGCTCAAACTCCTGAATAAAATTTTCATAAAGCTCCACCAACAATTTATCCTTCTGAAGTTCAGGTTCGTGGACGAACGTGAGGAGTTCGAGCGTCAGCTGATGCCACAACCGCTTTGAGTGAAGCTCGTCCAATTTCGCCCACTTTTCTGCCATTGCGGGTTCCGCAGTCCTCTCCTTATTCCGAAGATAACTACTCACATCTCGGACCATTTTGGAGCCTTTTAGAAACCTGTATTATTTATAAATTAATTACAACACAATTGATTACAACATTAACTTAACACTAAAAAATAAACTAGCTCATATCTTCGTCCCATGAGCCAATGACCAAGCAAAACACTTCAGATTATAATAGTATAGTTATCGGTACGAATTTTACCAAAAACTACTCAATTTTAAAGTAAAAAGAAACAAATTACCCCAAATTACCTTTTCCCTAAAGTTGAAACTGTATGACTGATTAATACTTGCACAAATTCTATTAGAAATTAATTAAATTAATTAAGACAATCCAGACAAAACTTTGGTGTGTTTACGATCGTGAAAATTCGTGAACACTGAAGACGGATGCCGTGTTGTGTTTGTGTCAACGCTATGGGATGAGACAGCAAATTACTATTCCCGCGATACCCAGCTTTCAATGGTCACGGGAAGTTCGATATTCCGTCCTTCCTTACTTTCTTGCTGTCTTTGTTGCCACCGATCGTTTGCAAAATTTTAGAAGACGCATCGTCTGCATTGCATACCCACACGACATGACAAATCCATGAGAATCTTATGAAAATTTCATAAAATCTGTAATTAAAATGCTCATGTTCATTATGAATCCAAAATATTACTAATTAATTATGCATCAAATGAAGGAATTTAAGAAATAACTTCAGCATTAAGAAAGAGCATTCAAGAAAGTGGTTGGTGGCATTCCACCGAAGAATATTTATTGTTTAATCAACTTAATTTAATTTAGCCCTTAAATAGTACAACATTTACAAGTATTCATTTGGTTAGAAACTAGGAGATAGAACTTCCTACAGATAGAGATAATTATTGTAACTGTAATCTATTCGATTTGTTAAGGTACATAGTTTTAATTAGTCCATCGGCAAAGTAAGTTCACGTTTTGTTATTGGCAAACAAACCAATGTAAATAGTAGACTTTTACCCCAAGTATTTTGACATTGAAGGGTTAAGGGTTAATCTGTCAGTTGTGTGAGATCGTTGAAAATGGTGGTGTCAGTAAATAGGATAAAGGTCTTCCTCGCTTTGACTAAACTCTTTGTAACTTATTTCTGCAGATTCACTAACGGATTCCACGCTTGCGGGTGCATGTTCCATAATTTGAAATGTCGGTTCTGGATCAATGGGCTGGATTAATTTCTGCGGCTTGCTCTGGCAGGAGCAAACAGCCTTAGTTATTCGGACTTGAGCTTCCTGTTAAAGTTTTTTAAAGGGTTAAAGGAGTAATAATAAATGTGGTTGTAAACATGTGACAAGCTCATTGTATCCAGTTGAAGCGGTTACCTCACTGAATACTCCATGCTCAATGAAATTATCTCCAGTTTTCAAATCAGCATTCAAGGACAATTTCCAGTTTAAGTGTTGAACTTCATATGTAGCTGTCAGCTTACAGCCATCGCGGACAACTGAAGAGGAAACCCGACCTTGCAACAGGTCAAATTTGGAAATTTCTTGGCCATCCTTCAGATTCAGATGAGAGCCTATGCAGACGCTACACTTTTCATACTGGAAGATACGAGCGCATTCGATGTTTTCCAGGGTTTTCATTCCAGTGCAGTTTCCACATTGGCAGCATGATGAATGCAAACGACGACCGACCTATAGAAAGCAGAGGTAGTTTAATTATTTGATTAAAAATTTGCCAAAGTTAGAATTTACTTTACACAAATTCTTCGTTTCGAATAAGGTATATCGAATTTTACCGGCCATTGCAAATCTGGTGTATCGCTTTGAACGGTCTGAATGTAACGATTTCCGTCAAAAACAGTCAGATCACAGGAAGGTGCTACTTTGACTGAACTTGGAATCAGATTAAGGTGCCTTCTATAAACCCATCGACTGCTTAGCGGGACAATATCGGTGGTGTCGAATCTTCGACCCTTGAAAAGTCTCTCTGTAAATAAACTAGCACAAAATTGTCCCTGTAGCTTGTTCTCTGCCTCGAAGTTTATTACCACGTGGGATGTGACAGTTACTAAAACTGATAGGGAAACGAGAGTAAAAACTGCTTGAAAAGTTGCAAGTCTCATTTTGATTAATTTAATTTGTTGTTCCACGCAATTGCAAATAAGTAAATGCGAGAATAAGTATTCTCGTGTTCGCAAACGTTCCGAAGTTATTGATAAATCTGGAATGGTAAGAATTTTTTTGGCGAGGTAGAAGGAATGCAGTAAGTGATCTGCGGTAATTACTACATGAAAACTAAAGTTATAATAAAGTACATGAACGTGTATTTATAGTTTGCATGCATTTGTACTCCTGAAATTCAGCGCCATCATGACCCACAGTCCCAGTGACCGTTGAATAGAATTCGTGTCAGGAAGTATAAACAGGAAAGTGGTTATCAATACAAAGTGAAGCATCTTGTGCCAAACGAAAACAAAGAAGTGTGTACTAACTCATAAAACACATCAAATATAAACAAAATTCCTTGTTCCAGTAAATATTGAATTTATGTGGGTCATTTTTAGCATTTCATGACGAAGAAAGTTGATAATATCGTATTTTTGAACTATTGCTTCGTAGTATTAGGAGTGGACATGACATGTGTGACATTATCATGCGATGGAATGCATATTTGACTCGGGAGATTAAATTGTGATTGTTGGTTCAAATTTCGTTAGAAAATATTTGAAGCTTGCCCTTTTCATAATATATAATATTTAAGTGAGAGCAACGTTTCACTTCCTGGCTCCGTCCGTCCGGTTTATCAGTTTGGCTTGGACAGTCGCAGTCGAATGATAACTTATGATTTGTGTTTTTACGATTACGTCATACAGTCATTCATGACAAATGAACATCAGCAAAACCATGGGATGCTGATATTGATATTTGTACCTAGTTTTACTACTCGAAAGATTTTATCCTGCCCACATGATAATTTCTTGGTGTGTAACTTTAGATGTGCTCTCTTCTTACTGCTAAATGTACTGATATTTGTTCAACAATAAGAGACGCTTCGGTTTCGGATACTATTAGGATTTTAATAATATTTTATGAGCAAATCGCAAAAACATTATGGATTTCCAAAACAATATTCGATTTAGATGTATGTCGTCTGTACGTGTACTCTACATTGTAAACATAAATTTGAAACCTTCTCTGCGGTACTGGCATTTTAAATATTGGAGACAAGAATGGTTAATGCACCGATCATAGGTATTAAAAACATCCTTCCCCAACAACTCTGCCAGTCAGAAAAATAGAAAATCGACTTGTCTAGGGGTTCACATGAATATTGCGTGAAGAAAAAATGTTCATAAACATGAACATGCACATCGTATAATCATTCCAGCGTGTAATATTGTGGTTACTGTGTTCCAAGTACTGGACATTCCTTGCTTCCAAAACTTGAAACATGATTTACCAACAAAATGTATGGAGTGAAGTAATACAGCAAGGATTTATTCTCACAAGAGCCAATGAATGCTTTCAAGGTTATTTCTAAGTCATTTAATGTTAGGATTTTCATGTCTGTGTTCCACACACCTGCAAGTACTCAAAACTCAACCAAATATTTTTTGCCTTCTGTCTGGCTGACATCTGAATGGACAAAAAAGTAACCCTGTAATTATTTGTTAACAACATAAAACCATTCATTCATATTTACTACTGAATGTGTGCCGTTTGTGTGCCAGCTCAAACTGACTACAACGAGCAAGATCGTGAAATAAGCATAGACGCGGTTTCGTTTTAGTCTCTGTTGTGTCCCACACCTCAACATCTCGTGCTTAGTGCGTTCATGGCATTGGCGATCTGCAGATCTGCAGTCATCTAAAACGATCAGTATAAGCGACATACGCATGGCGAATAGTACGCAACGGAATCCCTATAGAGCATCACCGCACGCACATATATATATTTATTTGTAAAAATTCACTCCAAACACTGTGTGACACAGAAAACATCTTTTCTCGAATTAATTTGTCGTATTTGAGTGCTCAAAGTCAGTAAGGCAGTTACAAAATGGCATCGGTTCAGAAAAGTGTGAATGTAACTTTTTATATAGTGCGGCAGTAAGTCCATATCCATGATAATTTGTATTTTGGATAATGTGTTACAGTTAGTACAAATCTCAAACGGATTCGTTAACTGCTGACAAATATGAATTGCTCTTATTTTTTTGAAACAGTGGCGAATGTTCTGCGAACGTGGAACAAAAAGCCCTCGAGCCCTTTTCCGATGTACTTACCGATGTTGGAAAGGCTCAGGCAAGTTTAATATTCTTACTTTTTAAACTCAAAAATTGTGGTGGTCTTGAATTCTTGAAATCAAGGTTTATCTGTAAGTGTTAAAAGTATGTGTATGTTTCCTTTCAATTTTATAGGCAGAACTACTGGGAAAACACTTAAACCAGGTTTGCTTCACTCGGGCTTATGCTAGTGATTACCCGCGTGCAAAGGAGACTGCAGAGATCATCATTCAACAATCGGAAACTTCTGCTATCAAAGATGTGCAACCAGATACGAGACTCCGAGAACGAGTAAAATAGCTATGCAATACAATACTTTATGCTACTCGTACTGCCAAGGCCAAAAGAGTAAATTGTAATTATAATTTCTTGAAAGGACTACACTGGGGTCCTAGGAGCGCCAGCAATGGACTGCATTAAGATATTGATGGACAAGATGCGAGAAGGGATGCACTACCTTGAAGTTGATATTCCGGACAGCGAGACAGTAAAGCAGTTCGAAGACAAAATCATTGACTTTCTATCGGTAAGTGGATCATATCATGAGTGAGAGTCTTTGGAATGAATATGCATTTAAATAGTTTTAAAATACTTATACGATCTTAATTTTAGCAAATAATTAAGGAGCTGAAGAACAGTCCACACGACGAGGAAAATATCCTGTTGGTATCTCACGGACTTACTATACAACGTCTAATGGTTCTCTTAAACCGACGGGCCAAAGATTTTGGAATAGAAAATTACACTCGTAATCTATTCAGTGAGCGATTAATGAGAAATACGTCTTACCACAAATTAGCTGCGGATGTTCCGCGCGATGGAACTCATGTGGCTGCACATATCGCCCACGCACATTTTCGGGAACATTTATTTACGGAAAATGAAATGAAGCATTCTTCAGACAAAATTCGGGATTTAAAAAATTATACCTTCGTCGAGGATTCGGAGGAGGAGCTCAAGACGTTTGAAGATCAAACAATGCATTATTGCAAACCAGTGTAAACAATTATTATTGTGATCAATGCCAGCACGATGTACAGTATCTGTTATGAATTGTATTAAATGCAAAGTATTAAAAATTACGCCTTTCAAAAATAAAGGAAGCTTTCCTTAAGATAACTTTTCTATATTGTCTTAAACTTCAAATTTTTTCTTAACATATTGCGGAAAAGTTTTATAAAAACGCACTCATATTTCTACATACTTATCAAATATTCCTCTGCTTTAGGATGAAGCCATTTCATCTCATTGTATTGTTCCATCATAGACTGATGTATGTATAAACGGTCTTGCTCAATATGGCCAACAAAGTTAAGGTCGTTTTTCTTTAGGAGTGTATCCATATATTCCACGTTCCCCCTCACGCGGTGGAAATACTCTTCCACAGTGAGGACCTTATAATGAAACGATAAGCAATTGATTGTGTACATCAGGCTAAAGTACTCAACACGGAACATGTATAACACAGAACTGCCTTGTAGTATTGGTATCTCATGAGAGTACGCATTTTTTTTAAATAATTCGTTTTACCTTAATTGTAATCAAGTCAAACGGAAATGTCTGCAAAATCTCTAGCTCTGCGCCTTCCACATCCAACGCGAAAAAATCGATTTCTTTCCACCCAATTGCTGCCAACAAAGTATAAAGTGGAACGCTATAAACTTCGAACAGTGGCACATCCTTCTTGGACGGGCGATTGACTTTCGTTTCTAATCTCCCCGTCTGAGTCCACAGATGTTTGTTATTGAAAAACGTGTGCTGCAAACGCACAACAATTTTCACGTGAAAATATGATTTTATGCTAAATGATGATTGTTGAAATAAAATCTTACTCTTCCGGGAGTCACTTTTGGTGCAAGACAAACATCGGCTACCCACGCTTTCCGGTGGAGCATCCGCAACGAAGGAACTAGTGTCGGGTTACATTCTGCCAGAAGCCCATTCCAATTTAATTCAACTTCCAGCATCAACGTGTGGGATGGATTTTCTCCTGTGTGAGCACCAGCTTCGATGAAGACTCCATTTGTCTGAGGATAATTGATAAAATACTCAATCGGAAGATGCTCACAGAGAAAATATTAACCGTACTTTCGCTGTAATATGGTTTACCTTATTTCCAAAGAAGTTCGCTACCCATGTGCTGAATGCATCTTCGTAGTGCTTCGAGTTATTACCAGGCCCTTGCAACTTGTATGGTAGTGGTGATGGTGGTGAGAGATACTTTATTCTTGAGTATTGAATAAGCTGCTCATCTTTTTGATCCAATTCAAGGAAATTTTCTTCTACGTAACTTAAATTGAAGCAGCGTGGTGAGTACTTGTGGGAACATCTAAACAGCAGGATAAACGCAATGATAGTTATCCCGTAAAATACTAAAGTGTATATTCTCCGGAGTGGTCTGGAGTTCACTGTTGTTGATCTCCTCGATTTCATGACATAAGTTTGTGAACGAAAGCAATTCTGCACATCCATGAAACACAACTGGAGGTTTGCTAATTCAGATTCGACGGACTGAAAATAACTAAACTGGCAATTCTTCAATTTACAAGTATAATATTAGAGAAGCATACGAAAATTCAGCTTGACTCCATTGGAAAATATGTACCTACGGTTCGTTTAACGTATGAAAATATATGGATCAATCCAAACGATAAGTAAAACTTTGCATTTAGATTTTAGAGCGCAATAGGCATAGGCAAACGCACTTCTGTCTAATACAGGGACAAAAATATATGCTTTCCGTAATCATCCCTAACGCTAGAACAGATATTGTTTTCAATCTTACTCCTTGGGTCCACCTGTGTCTACAGAAACGGAAAAGTAAAATATTTTCTACAACAGGTGGGATCCAAGTACAATATTTGTCAGCCTTCTTTCCATGCACGTATGTAAAGTTTATTGCTTTGATTTGGTTCAAAGTTCAAACCTAAGCACATAGTGCCATGAATTACACGAATTTAGACGTTTTTTTCGAACCGTCCAAAACCAACCTTCTTCCTCAGTAATTTAAAAAAATAAAAATGCAAGCAAAATACGGTTACATTGACGGGTTCGTCCGGTTTCGAAGGGACGTTTGATAATTTTTCTCCTGGAGCACTCATTAAGCCAGTAAAATATTTGTTTAGTAACTGAACTTCGTATTTTTGAGTTCAATTAGGCGGACTCGTTTGTCCATCAATAATGTCTCCTCGCGGAAGTTTGTGCACATTATGGTTTTCAAATATACATGATAAATTAAGTATGTGCATATATGCACATTTTTGTGCTAAATTGAATAACCGGTAAAGCACTACATAAATGAAGTAAATGAATACAAGAAAAACGGAATAAGTTGTAAACCTTGGACCACGTAAAAGTTGAGAGGCGTAATAAGTTGGGCGTGAGGGAATGATACTTTTCGTTAAAAATCGTGTATTTTTTCGGCACGCATTACAATGTTCATTTCAGTGGAACGAGTGATTTCATGGGTTTGCAACTTTGCTAAACCTTGCTTAAGATACATTTCCCCTCAAAATTTGATAGCAAAACTTACAACTTTAACTAGCCACACTTTTCTTGGGAATAACGGTGTGAACTTTGTTATTAAAAATGATGTAAACCAAAAGTCGCTGTGGTTTGCATCCTTTTTCATAATCTTTAGTTTAGCTATGTGCTCTCACAAAAACAATGAAGATCTTTTTCGGAAGGTTGAAGGTTTGTGGGTAATAATAGCTTGTATCAGTTTCAGGTAGCATATATATTTCATTTCAATGTAATCACGTAATAACCATGCACAGGGAACTCCCTTCTTATTACAAAAAATTACCTCAAAATGCAAGGTCTTTTTCTGGTTAGATGCAGTTTGAGATCTGTAACAGTTTCATGAAGCGTGTGAAAATAAAACAGTCTAATAACAAAACATTAAATTCATATTATTCCTGGACGTTTCACGCAATGCACACATCTAATTTTTTAGGAATATATTTTTTAAATCGTCAATCTTGGGTGAATGTCGGTTTTGAAGCTGAGTACAACTGCCGATTGCAAGTGAGCGCAGTCCCCTCATCTGTCATTTTTTATGAATTCCAATTTGTGAAACTTGAGGTGGATGTGGAATGCGCTACCTCAGCTCGCAGACGTATTCTTTCACGAAATTATAGATTACTCAAAACTGACGTGAATTAATTATGTAAATAATCAAAATCCAGGAAAAATACATCATTTGCGTTAGCGGGATCTGTCAGATCGAAACTATGAAGTTTAACCGAATACTTATGTACGCACACCCTTTTCTTCTGGCGTGATTGTTTATGAAAATTCGAAGATGGTATAATTTTCTGTTAGCGTGCCCCACTATGATCAACTGTTGCATTGGTCTGGTGTTGTTGCAACTTAAGAACAATGGATGATTTGAAGAACCACTTGCGTGATTACTTTACCGCACTCATTGTTTTGTAATTGCAAAATGTCGACAAGTGAGCTTACAATCCTGTAATTAACATTTAAAAACCGAACGTGGCTGGTTTACCGAATAGCTCGCATGGCGAATTTTGCCCAATGATGCCCAACCAGGACCTAAACGTTTCGCTGATAAATCCCTTTGGTTTCATATACTAATTTCTGATTCTACTCAGCTCGCTCGCACGCCAAGCAAGCCTACACAAAACATTGATTGTTCACATTCATTCAGTGAATTTGTTTTTCTCTCAAATATCAAACAATAAGGAAAACGCATCGGAGAGATTGGTTTTCATTAGTTGGAAATACTAATTTCAAACTTTCAAAGGAAAATTGGCTGTATAAATTCTTCTCTCGGACACATTCAACTCAACATTGCAATTTCCTTAAAAATATAATACTAAAGGTTACAAGTGAACACACACTCAACGATTCCAACCACTTCAAAAGGCATTTTTTCAAAAGCTATAGAATCGCATGGAAAACGAAATTACATGCTAAAATGACCTCATGACCAGGAGGAAGTTCAACGCATTAAAGGCTAGAAAAGCATAAAATGTGCGTAGAGAAAAATTCGACATTTTGAAATGAAATTCCACTCCTTATAGGGTGCTAGTCCATAACATTTTTCGATTCCTGTGTCACAAAAAAAAACAAAGTTGCGTGCAAATGTGCGTGTGCTTGTGTGTGTTTCGGTGCGAAACACTGATTACACGAGAGCTCGGCACTCATATTTTCATAACAGGTATAATTATGCTTTCCACCATAGCCTCTTCTCAAAAAATGAACGCAATTCATTATGATGATGGTTTTCGTGAAATGTAAAAAAACAAACAAAAAATTGAGCTACTTATCGTCTACTCTTGCTGTAAATGAGCCGACTTTTTAACCTGGTTTCACGTGGGCGAGCGAACGATGAAAAAGTCAACAGTGAGCTGGTATTCTACAGGTTGTAGTGGCTTGCAGCTTGCTTGTCGAATCAGGGGATGAGTTGAACTTGTTAATACAAAAATTAACGATAGAGGAAGATGAATGATCAATAATATAAAAACTCAAACAACATATGAGCACACTAATAATGAGTAATGAGCAATAAAAACATAGCTTTGTTATGTAAGTTTTTAAAACTTTTTTTGTTAGTTTTCTCGCGACGAATCCGCCCCTTTCCCTTTGGTTTGCCCTTGTATTCTTCATCATATCAAGTGTGTTTCTACCTGTTTAATTGTGGAAGTCCTGTTGCTGTAAATGTCACTATTCTCCGAAAGATTCAGATATGCGTGTGGCTTTTTGATGAACTTATGAGGTGTTTATGTGCAATGCGAATATTTCATATGCGTATTGCGTAACTTAATCTACGTTTACCGTTCCAGTCTTTGAGTAAGTAGGCCTTCTAAAAGAAATCATGGGGAAGTTGAATTTCCACCGTAATTCCCGATACCGATACAAATTCAAACTTGAATCGTAGATTTTGTTAAAATTTAATAGTTTGAGTTGACTATTGACACTGCAATAGCTATCTCAAAAGCAAATCGATATCAGTGTTTCACCCATTTTTGTGAGTATATTTAAATGAACTAAGATAAAAGCATGGCCATAGCGAGGTAATAAGTCTTGTTCGCTGTACATTTCGGTGTCGATTTTTTCAGGTGCGTAAAATTGACAAGTTTATGAAAGGCTTCACACTCAACTCACAACTGCTTACAAACATGTTTGAACATAAAATTATGTAGAAGAAAATTTCCTTGCTTTCAAATGAAAAAGACGAGCAGCTTACCCAACACTCTAGAGTAAAATAAGTATCTCTTGCCACCATTTCTGCTTCCATACAATTTGAAGGGCTTCAATGACTCGACTCCAAGTCCAAGCACTTCACAGGTATCTAACAAGTGAGGTATGGAGGGTTATCGTTTTATATCAAGCTGCAACTTTGGTGGCTTGTTACCATTGGCCTAGGAAGTTAATGTGCCAATTATGAGTTTGCAATGGTCAA
>JAQFZW010000501.1:0-56224 GCA_034687055.1 Heteromurus nitidus
TTGATTAGGATCATAATCTGCTCACATGCAAAGTAAGCAAGAAAGCAATATCAGCCAGGGACTGCACAGTTGTAGTAGCTCAACAAAAGTCAGTCAGTCGTACATTTTTTTTACTTTACAACTCAACAATTTTCAACAGGGGATTGGCGGAACTGGGAAAAGTTGCAGATTCAAGATAAAAAACAGTAGCACTGTTTTGTAGCAGAGAGCAAGCTGCCGACAAACTAACGAAATAAATTGCTGAAAAGGAATTGCACAATGTGTTTTTGCAAAAAAAGCACTAGAAACTCTGATTCTTATGCGTTACTTTATTGAACATATGTACGTATATTTATGCTTGTATTAGTATATTTCGTGATGGATATAAATCTTTTTCTTATTACTGCAGATGTGGAAAACGGAGCTCGCTGCATGTTGCAGAGGACCATGTATGCATGCATCGTCAATCAGACTGTGCGAGTTTGAGTTTGTGGCAAGTACTGGAGTAACGAGTAACGACGTGTGTGTCTCTGTAATTCCAAACCATATCTGTATTTTTTTTGTTATGTTTCCGTACAGAAATTAGCTGGTTTAACAGTTACCTAAGTCTGAGTCTATCACTTACTTCTATACTTTAATTCCAATTTATGCCCTTTAAGTCAAATGGTGTCAACTTCAATTTTCAGGAGGATGCACCTATACCACTCACTCATAGTCATCTAATTCAAGTCAGTTAAAAGTAGTAAATTAATCTTCTCGGTTATTACGAACTTGAGCACTGTCTTCTTGATGAGGGCAAATCTCTAATTAATTTCACTTCTGAAACCGGAGACATGAGCAACCCATGATTATTTATGAGCATAATTACAACTTTGTTTCAAGCTAAAAATTATTACAGATATAAAGATACGATATGCATATATATATGATTATAAAGATGTATAAAGTGATACAAACTTTGAAATTTGAACTGATAATGGGAGCCGCTGCATTTCACTCTCATCGTCTCACTCAACCTATAGTCCTCCTCCACACTCGCAGAAGCGGCCTTTGACTTTTGACAGTCACTAGGATAACACAGAGAGTTTGAGCGTTGAGGATGGAATCATGAGGGTGTTACGTGGACTTTATACGCTCCTCATCTACATCATCATCGGCATCACAGATAAGTTCATAGGAAACGTTATATCTTCCCTCAATCTCAATTCAAAAGTTAATAAGAATCTCCACCCGATTCATGCTCTCATTTCTCATCATCATCGTCATCATCATCATCCGTAGAGTGTGGTGTATAGTTGCAATGTGGAAATTGTTTTAAAAAATTGAGGATAATAACCTGATTTTTAATCTCGCTCAGAATGATACTGATATACGCATGTAGTACTATGTGATGCATTCACTGCATAACTTTAGACTTTGATGTAAACTTTCCACCGGGAATTCTTCCATTGATAGTCTTGTGATGCACATCAAAAGAAGCAGCGTGTCGATTAAGGATAAGACAAGTGATCAATTCTGTACAACGTGCATGCTCAGCTCAACTTAATCCTCTCTCGCAGAATTTGTTGTGCACCACACACACGCACACATGAACCATAATCACCATTTTGCCATTGTAGGAATGCGTGCGCTGTTATCTTTTCCAAGTGAACTTTTATCTCATAAGAAAACTACAAGGATATAAGTGAAGGAGTTTCCTTTTGGTTGTATGATCTTCTCGTACGCAATTGCGTTAAGGTGTATAGTCCGATTAATATCGTTACTCAATTAGACTTTATACCTGAGATAGTTTCGGTAATTTAAGCTGCCCGTTGTTAATAAACAGTTTCCACACGACAGGAAGATAATGTGTGTGATTAATATTTCAAGTTTACCGAAGATGTGCAAAAACCGTGATAAAATAATGTTAACAATAAGGAGGATAACGATGTGAAACTCACCGTCGTGATCTGCTACTAATTGCATTGATGATAGATATGACGCCACTAAAAAATTAAGTTTGGACCGAACGGCATTCCATTTCGAACAGATAACGCATGTCTTTCTGAAATATCGAAGTATAAGGTTATGTGTACAAGTAGTTCGAATATTTTGTCTGATTTTAGTAATTATTTGTCATTCTAAAGAGCAGTATTACCTTCATAAATTCAAATTATAAATTAAACCTTTCGAATGGTTATACTAGGATTTCCCTTTTCAAACCGAACAACGTCTAATAAAAACCACACACAATTTGGAAGGAAATGTTATTTCCCAAGAAATCTTGACAATCAATGCTTTGTGAAATAAACCATATCATTAAAAGCACAAAGTTGACTAATTACGACAATTAATGCCATTTACATGAAAACTTTCCCTGATCTCCTTTT
Source organism: Heteromurus nitidus (assembly GCA_034687055.1). NCBI lineage: Eukaryota > Metazoa > Arthropoda > Collembola > Entomobryomorpha > Entomobryidae > Heteromurus > Heteromurus nitidus. The sequence continues at coordinate 2,349 of JAQFZW010000501.1, forward strand.
CCTTGATTTTGTCACAAACAGAGATGCCCTTTGCACTATACTTGAACTCACGGCACATTGAATGTCAGTCAAGCATAACCTAAAATTTTCTAGCCTCGAGCAGTCGCACTCCACTCAAGAACTCTATTGTGTGATTGTGAACACAACAAGTCTCATTTAGTAAATAAGAAGAAGTTGTATATATAATCAGTACACGCTTATGATGTGACTGTAATTTTCCTTTCATATCAACAAAAACTCTTATTTTCACTCCAGGAAGTAACAACTTTATAGAGAATGGAGGATGAAAATTAATTACTGGAAATAAACCAACATTCTTAGCCTTCCTTATGAAAACGATTTAATGAGTCCATATTTTTTATGATTACAGCTGAAGAAGCTATGCAATCCAACTAGTACACGTTTCCATACATTCTGCATCACATAATTTGAATTTTTTGACAGAATCAAGCACCAGACAGAGACTCAGAATGGAAAGTTGGTAGGGAAGTAAAAAGTAGTACGAAATACTGAAATAGGCGAGATGAGGACTTTCCTTCACAAAGCATATTACCTCATTCGTAGTAAACCACAAAAACCAAAGAGAAAAGTGGTTAGCATTGTGGGCGAGTAAGCTTTGGCTTACACATAGTCAGCCGTCATGAGTGGGCGAAAGGGGTTTTGAATTAAGAGAAAACTGGGTATAGCTACACTCTCTCAAGTGAAAGCTACATGATGTTGAATTGCATATCCTTCAAGTGGAGGTTGCTTTGTAAGCATTCTCAAAAAAATGGTTGAGTCAACTACAGGAGTTTCCTCTGCTTTTCCATACAACAAGAAAGAGTTAGTGTGTGTGTAACCATTTCGTTCTTCTCGCTTGATACATTCGTATAATAGTTAGCCTTGTCCTGGTCTTGCCTTTTCTTTCTTAAGTTTCATTTTCTAATTGCTCTTCTTCCTCATCTCTACCATTTCACAATTCATTCACTCCAACCCTATATACATAAGGTATGTGTTTTTCTAGCAGACTCTCGACTTCACATCGCCTTTGCATAACAATACTCATATCGAAACAACAAACGTCATGTTCATGCAACACTTACATTGTCTTCCACAGAGATTGCACTTCAGATGAAGGCAACATATTCTAGTATACTACTAAAAACAAACATGTGTTGTTCGTAAGCATATATGATGAAGTAGAAAGGAACATTCCAAAAACCACCAACTTGAATTAACTACGACAGCAAACCAAAAAGAGAAGTAGTCGGTAGTAGCGGGTCGGCGTCAACACCAACGGAAGGATCAGCGAAGACTTAAAGTTTTTCAGCCTTCATCGCCATATCCTCATCAGTTATACACATTTCATATATTGACTTTTTGATTAGAAAGTACAAAGGCTAAGCTATAGCTAACCCATAATATACAATGCATTTGACGCTTCTTTCTCTACGCCAAACATATTCCATCCATGTACTTTCATCATCATCATCATCATCAGAGACCAGAGAGGAACATGAACAATAATAATATGGATAAGGATGTGTGTGTCTGCAGCCATTAGATGTACAAAATAGTAGTGTGCGCCTTAATAGTTGCTAAGACTTGTTTGTCAACTGTCACGCCGGAGACGTGCTCCCAATCCGCGTTCACACTAGGATGAGTCCGTGAGGGAAATTGCTTGTCTCTTTTTCCCTTCTTCCCTTCCACTTTGACTTGGAATTATTCTTGTCTCTCTCTCCACTGGATTTTCGAAGAAAGCATTATACGGAACACCAAATACTACATATTGTTACAAAATGAGTATTCATGTATGGCGGAGTGGGGTGTGTATAGGAGAGCGCGTATTACGGAGAGAGAGAGCAAAAGTCATCATCTTCAAAAGTGTGGAGTTATAAGCAGCCTGTCATTTCATATAAGACAAGGAGGCATTATCATGATATGGTGTGAGAGAGGAGAGGAAAAAGGCGACACGACTCGAGTCGACCAAAGTATATCAATATAATACTGGAATGCAGGAATTGTTAGGAGGAAATCCTTCAACATCTTTACTTCAACTAGGGAAAGAGCTTTTCCCTATATAAAGCATAACTCCAATGTTCATAACGTAACGTATCAATATCGTATGACCCCACGTCCGTTCATTTTCACTTGAGTCTCTCTCTCTCTCTCTCTCTCTCTCACTTGATATGACAATGACATGTGTCAGAAGGTTAAAATGCTCTTGGAATCTTGCGAAGGGAAGAAGGAGTACTGTGACGTTCCTCTTACTTTCACATGATGATATTCAGTCCCAAATACATATATAAGGCTTTTATTCATGTATACTGGAGTCAGCACTGGAGTTTTCCTCCAAGTTTGAATTTCCTCCAGCTGTTTCTCCTTGTCCGCCTGGTATTGGATCCCTCGAAACTTATTTCCTTTTCTGATTTTCGCTTAAATGAGGTACAACAACATGTCTTGAATTGCTAATAAATTCTCGTTCAGGGAAAAGTCTTTAAATTTTCTCCAAATGTGTGTATATACGGAGAGGTTGGAATGTATATGAAATTTGATTAAAGGCAATGATGATGATGACGATCCACCCGACGATACTATGCATATGCTCATCATCATCATCATCATCCTACCTGCTCATTCGCTTTCTCACACAAGTTTGGCAATACTGATTTTGCCATTATGTTCGCCTAAATAGTTAAGTAGCTCATCTCATTTTGTCGTTTATGCTTTTGGTTTCGTAGCGGATTAAAGTTGAACAGCATGAGGTGATCGCTCGCCTTATTACGCTTGCTTATGTCTTTCAACAAAAGAAGGGAAAAAGAGAGAAAAGGTGGGATCATCATGTATGTATGTAAATTGGATTCTCCTCGTTTCCCATTTTCTTTGACAGTTTCTAATAACTTCTTAATCAACCTCATTACTACCGCTTTGCAAGTGAAACGAGTTTCTACTCTCTCTTGTCCATGTTGTTGTTATGAAAGGAATAAATACAACACATATAGTTTTAATGCATGGAGGAGGAAAATATATCGAGGAAATGTTTTGATTCAGCTAATTTCCCCCCAAAGCTTTCGCCTGACATTTTCAGCTGCATAATGTCTGTCTAAATATCGTGTTTTCATGCTCATCTTCTTGGTGCCTTTCTGTCTTTCTTTGTAAATCGTAAACAGTTATTTCCATTGAACTGGATGAAAGCATCAGGAAATTACTTCTTTAGCAAATATTATATACCTCTTCGTTTCGTAAACAGACAAAGGGACTAACGGAAAACAATTGGAATTATGCTTACTTTTTCAGACATGGCTTATTAAGTACAAAATGGCTATATTATTACTTCTTTGAGAGTTGAGAGAAGGGATCTATTCTCTCAATGCTTGAATTAATTCAGAAATAAAGTGATTTCTTCAGTATAATTCCCAAGAGATGAAGGATTTGAGATTTGGAATTATAAATTCTGAGAAAAAAGGAAGAATATAATTCTGTTTTAGCTCATTTTATAATACACAAGTCATGAGCTCAGCGAGTGATTACCTTTCTGAGAAGGAACGATGAGGCTGGCTGAAGTAAAGGATAAAGCATATTTCTGTTAGACGGTCAAAGAAAAAAGAAGATTGATGATAGGAATCATTAGGAGGAAATGCCGATAACTATCTGAAGATAACTTACCTATTATTTCCCAACAGCAAAAAGATAAGCTTCCACTGCATTTTTTCTTACCTTCTGCACAAATTCAAATAATATATTTTTAGAGAACAAAGAAACGAGAGTGCACAGCGTTCCACACAATTTCAAACAAGCTTCTGTGTGAAAAAAATGTGTAGTTTTGGAGTTGCACTTATTTGTACTTTTTTGTGTTAAACATTAGCTAAGTTACATAAGAACAAGAAGGTATAATATATATTTTCAAGTTGACTCTACTGCGTCAATCTTTTTCTTCTTCTTTGCCCGTCTCTCTCTCGCGAACTGATTAGATTGCACTTGATGCTATATGCCTGTTATTTTTGGTAAGGATTGTGTACAGTGTACATGTAAGTTATGTAGAGATAAGTTGTCTGCCTGTATGATTACTTATAATTATACAAGAGAAAAACAACAGTATAGAGTAATCAGCATTATGCACACAAATTATACCATCATCATCACAATTATCTCAGTATTCTTCTGGAAAATGTTAACTTTTTGATTTTTAATCTCAGAAAACAAGTCATTAAGGCAGAAGAGACTTGTTTGAAGCAGATGTTAAGATTAAGATTTTTCTTTTCAAAAAAAGCTGGGAAAGGAAATAGGTTGTTAATTATACATCGAGTGTTTTTAAGAAATTACTTTAAAAAAATAGAAATACAAAATGTAAGACATAGACACACACATTCAGAGTGAGTGACTGGCTCAACCATGGGTATTTTACTTATTCTCTAATTACAATGAAATTTGATTTTTAGGCAATGTGGACTCATATCGTACGAGGTAAATTAATTCAAGAAAACTTGTTCCAAATTTGTGGAATTCAATGCAGAATGTGAACTTGAATTCTGAGATTATGATTTCAGCCAGTATTGGTAAACGGCTTAAAAAAGTGTTTGGCTGATCCTGTGCAAGCACACTCACCTTACATCTTACAGCTAATCAGCTCACCAGGTTTATGCCATTAAAAATCCTCGTATTGAATTTCATGTCGACAAGTTCCTCCGTGAAGACCTATGCATCATCATCACTTTTTAACCAGCCAGTTCACACCTTTCAATACCCCCGTATCAAAACCTGATCATCTCATTCACACTCACACGTCTTGACATTCAGAACAACAAAATGAAGTACAAAAGTACCTTGGCCAGAGGTGATGTAGACAGTGTCTTGTGAGGAGGCAGAACAGATCGGATCAAAAGATTTTGTTTTCTCTCTGTGAGCTTATGTATACCACCTGCTCAAAAAATCATCTGAAATTTTTTACTCTACTTTTTTCAACACTGAATATCATATCTTTCATATACAATATTCTTTCTCGAATGAAGGAAAAATTGTCAGGTGGAAGAGAAAAAACATGATCGCACGTAAATTTCTCATTTCTTTATCAGTCGTCGACAGATATTCAGAAAACAAAAAGCTGGTGTGAAGTAGTAAAGCAGTAATATCAAATCCTCACTCTGAACAGAGGTATTCACATAAAAAATATACTAAAACAATGCAATACTAACTGGGTTAGTTTAGTTATGGAGGATAAATTGCACGCTGGTGGGATTCATCTGGCTGACACTTGTTAGCTGTCATGTGCTCTGCTCTCTCTCTCTCGCTCTCATAATGCGAAGAAAGGAACCAATGAATTCTCACTTTTAAATAAAATGCATCACGTCACACGTGTACAAAAAGTTCACCAGAATCGTAGAGGAACCTCCCGCTGAGATCATTTAGCTTGATAGTCGAGATGAGAAATAAATTATCAAAGTGTGGAAAATTAAATGAATTTGTGAAGAAGAAAACAAGTTGCTTCTTTGCCAGGAAAAAAATTGCCTGGAGGGAGAGAGATAAGTTAGTTTTATGCGTTTTTCAAAAAGTCAAAGCCGTTGTTTCTTGTGAAATAAGGAAGCGCTATATAAATTTGATGTTAAATTCATATTCAGTATCGCCACATTCTTAAATGCAGAAAAACGAGTAATTAGCACCACAATATATTTCTTTATCGACCAACATCCACAATCCCAACAAAAATTTTCCTGTGATAATTTACTATGTCACGTCAGCCCTAAACCCTTACGCCTACCCCCTCAAACAAGTTCAGTCATATCAATCGTCTCATCAATTAGTATGGCTCCAAAAGAACATATCGTAATTAGGATCCGGAAGACTTAGGTATTTAACTCCGAAGGAGTAAATAATATATCTTCCCTGAAGAGAACACATCGATGCCCTTATTTATTTTGAGTTCAACTTTTCAGCTATACACACTCGGAGCTTTCAGAAATCTTTATCTAACTCCGTAATTTAATAAAACGAAATAACTCAGACATCACACCCCATCACAACGAGTATTTGTTCATATTTATCAACATTATATATCCCGTATGTGTTTATGATGAAGAGGAAAGCGTGTACGTACGCTGATGAAAAGCCAATCTTTTAGGTTCATCATATTTCCGAGAGCGGGAGGAGGGGTTTTTCTGCTTGTCTGCATTCAGCGATCAATATTTGAGATACGTGCACACATAAAAATCACTATTATATATCCCTGCATTCTCTCAGCGTACGTACGACAAGAGAGCAGAGTTGAGTTGAGGACGACCCAAAACTCATCTGTTGAATCAGATTTTTTTAGAGAGTGAAAAACAGGCATATACTCTGTGAGTATCCGAGTATTACACGGGAAAATGAATCAATGCTAAGCGTATTAACCGAGCTCTAAAAAGTCAATTCCCATTGAGATCAATGGAAGATGGTGGTTTAAAAAACTTTGTTTCCTCCACTCCTCTCTACGAAATGCACACTCCGCCGATTGGCGTCAGGTGAAATGGGATTTTTTTCCACATTTTCTCAACCAGTAAATACGCATCAAGTACATGAGAGCAGGAGCATTCGTTATCGTCATCACCAGACCAGCAGCAAAGCGGAGGGATTTTATGCATATAAGAAAAAAAAACTTCTGCTTCAACCTGTCGAGATCTTGAAGAAGATAAGATATTCCTCGCTTCCCTCTCTCTCTCTCTCTGTTGGCGGCTGCTGCTCGTCGCTGAAAAAAGTATGCTCCTCTCTCTCTCTCACACACACACAAGTGGAGAAGCTGACGTTGTTGTTGGTAATTCAGATAAAGAGAGTGAAAAAGATCTTGATGAGGTAAGGACCAGAGGACTCTAGACCTAGACCCGGACAAACTATTAGCATCATCTTGATATGTACACATGTTACATATATGAGATGCACATAAGAATTTATATACATGCTTAAAACTCGTGTATACATAAGCTGTACGAATATATACAGTATAGTAGTGTGGTAGGTAACACGCAAGCACATATAAATGACAACTACGGCACATTTTGCTCTTGCACCTTGCTCAAAATGCAACCTGCTGCTTATTTGCAAGGTGTGAGTTCTGCCTATGCTGACGAGGACAGCTTCTCTGCCTCTCTCTCTCTCTCTCTTCTTATTGCCCTCCGCACTTGGACTGTTGCTCCTGTGAGCTGTCAAAAAGTGGAGAAAATACCTTTTCGCTTGCATCATTTCAGCTCTCGCTTTTTTCCTTTCCACAATTTTGTGGGTTTAGAAGAACCCTTGGTTTGAAACCACATGGTTATAAGACGTAGGAAGTTTTCTGATGGGATGTGCTGATACTTTTCTGTCGTCGTGGTCTGGCCTGGTCTGCCTATGATTCTTTCAACTCTCGAGCAAGATACACATTGGAGTTCTTTTTTATTAGTACAACTGAGCTTCCTAACGACCTCACTCATTGAGGAATACGAGTTTGCCCGAAGGCACCTTGTTTGTAGAGAGAGAGAGATTGTGCCCGAGTCCCATTCAAGTTCTTAGGTTGTTCAGGCAGGTATGAATGATACGATTTAGGCAGTTAAATCAAGTCAAATGGCGACTTTTAGTGAAAACAATGGGTAATAAAGTGGCCATTTCAATTTATACGCGACATGCTTCCCGGCCGTCTCTCATCCTCATAAAAAAATTCGTAAAGGATCAGTCTTCAACTAATATCGTCCATATGTGGTCTCTCCCATCTTTCAATTACGGTTGAAGGAGCCTGCAAGTGTGAGGTGATAAAGAAGACGAAGAATCAGCAACATCGGATATCGTAACTTTTTTTTCTCTCCAAAAAGTTTTGATACAGTTTGAATACTAATCAGCATCTTGAGTTGTGTGTCTTGTCTAGGTTGATTCTCTGAAAGAAAACTGATACTCTAAGCTCTTTTATATACCATTTTCACTGGGAGATAGAAGAAAAAACGCACTTTTCAGTCTTGTGACCATTATCAGAGGCGAAGGCGAATATATATTATGTATTTATGCGATTCCACACAGGATTACGTTATGACTTGTTAGTGGTCAGCTTCAACTGACGATAATTTTATATCCTTATTTAATCTTCCATTTGAGGAAATTATTCAAGTTTTGTACTTCCATTAAGAAGAAGAAGGAGAGAGTGAGTTTTGTGGACCGTTTTTTAATACTGTATTTATTACCTTCTGTGTCCCTGTTTCTCTATTGCAATGCGATGCGATTAGCTACAAAAAAGATGGAGATGCGAGAGAGTGTGGTGTATTTTTATACGAACTCTTCTATCTTGTAATAATGATGATGACCCCATCATCAGTGACATTTTCTGTTAATATCGAATATGTGAGAATATGTAGGCTTTTGTAGATGACCATCACGAAGCCGATGATAGAGCCATGATATCAGAGTTTGAGACGATGGACTTTTTACCTCGAACTTTTGAAAGTCACGGTGTTACTGCATGAATCTTTTCTGCTAATCAATGGGATGAAAAATTGAGCAGAAGAAAATAATATAAATATACAAAATATATTCATATAAATGCAACATAATATATGTATATTCACTATAAAAATACATAAGGTGGGTGAGCTTGCTTGCGTGGAAAAAAATGTGTACTTGGAACTTACATGTTTATTGTCTATGTTCTGCGGAATATCTCTAAGATGGGATTTTTCTATGCAGTCGATATACCTATCCCAAGAGTATTTACATTTATATAGAATATACATACATTAGCAAAATTATATTGAAGATGTGCCTCCTCTGGAGGTATGTATGTATATTTTTTTACATGTCTTCTTGTGACGATAACGTTATGGACTTGATTAGGATTATCATTATCATGATGACGATATGCAATATATATGTGATGAAACATGTGAGGCTGAAAGAATCGGATTCTCTCCTTAAATGAGATTATTATAATATGATGCACGTAGTTCAAGTACATACAAAACCACTTGCTCATTCTGAGTCGCCATGAATTTTCCTTATTTGTCCATAAACTAGCAGATAAGAATAAAAAAGATGGTCTTCCAAGACGAAACAACCGGATCTGCAATATAAGATTCTCTGGCCTTTTGGCGTCACACTCAATTTCTCGCAGTGAATATGAAACTTTTGAGTTTGAAGAGAAAGAGGACGAAGCCCCAATTTGTTACGTTGAATACACATACAACACAACTTCTCTCGAAAAAACAGTGTTGAGCACGCAGATAAAATCTTAGACGACATTGTTGTATTTGTTACATTTTCCATTCTGCTCGTTAGTAGGGAACTTTACGAAATGAAATCATCACTCCTTTCTTGGGTATTCGGCTAAGTGGCCGTTACTTACTTTATTGTCTCATTGGATCTCCGTAAAAATGTCAACCTATGTCCCTAGAATTGTTTAAGGATTCAATATGAGATCAAGGTGAAATGGTGCCTTGAAAGACACAGATCTTAAGACTATAAAGAGATCTTGTGATTTGTGCATGTCACTCGAGTAATTTTAAGTATGCATACTTTTGGCACAGCGACTCTCTTCGACGATACATGTCGGCTTGACTTTCTGTTGCGCAAATCAAAAGCTGCATTTAAGCGAGGGCAGTGGAAACGCAATTTGTGTGTATCGATTTCATAACGGCCTCGACGGTTCCAAAGGTTGCTTCAAATGCCGCATTCCAAGTCGACATCCTATATCTTCCATATTTGTACATAAATTTTTGTCCTTATGTATACCTAATCTTCACCTAATCGATTTCTGCCCTCTCTCTCTCTCCTTCATCGTCGCAGTTTTTACTAGTTTTCGTAGGTAATCAAATCACGATCAACTGCAATGATCAAAGAACCAATTCGTCGATGGTTTAAAAATCTGACGCAACCTCCTTTGGTACAAATAATTCTTTTTATGCCTGCCTTGCTTGTTTGAAGAAGAAGAGTGCATTGAAGCATATTTATGAAATCAAATAATCAGTGAAAACGACGACGCAAAAATAATATCACTTTCTTGATAACTTTTCTGAGATTTTGGATTGCTCAGTGAAGTGATATCTTCTTGAGTGATATGTTGGCAGAAGACATAATAAGGATTCAATAATATAATTTCAACCCACACGTTAATCCAAAAAAATAAGACAACCATCACAAGCTAAAAAAGTAGGAAGATTATTGAAAATTCCTAAAGCAAATATAAAAAAATTCTTCGTCTCTTCAATTTGCTGTGCTTGCACTTGGGTCGAAGTACACACGAGGAGCCAGGCTCTGATCCCGTGGCTCTGATTAAGAAAAGAATATTATACACGACGCATACGTGTAGAGATCATCATGCTGATGATGACGACGAAGATGTTGTGATGTTTGATGCATTATACTTTTGAATGCATACATACTTTTGTATAATGTTACACAATCAAACTCTTCTCTCTCTCATTCCGTCGTGTTTTTTCTCTTCAGATGAGATAATGTATCTTTATGTATTTTAAACTTGATCAAATTCCATCGCATTCAAGCACAAAAATGCTAAAAATATGTACAAAAAATCAACGGATATTCACATCAATCATTATCACGACTCTAAAGCCGACACTCGCTGTATTTACCTACAGCACATCCTTCACTGTTTGCTGAAGAAAAGAGAAGAAATGCTCGTTTTATTTTTTTAGTTCCTCGGTTCATTGGTTTTTCTCTCTATTTGCATTGCATGTCAACCACATCTAGTACAACAACTCGTTTTCTTCTTCTTCATTATCAAATATCTACATCCTATGGATAATGCATCTAAAAAAGAGACGTCTCTGTCAGTGTCAAGTGAAGCTTCCCCACTCGAAACTATGTGGCTTAGAGAGCATCATGCATCACTCATGATTTCAATCCAGAAAAACTATCCACTTCTCTCTCTCAACTTCTTGTCTTTTCGTTATCACCACAAAGTGATAAAATAGTCTTCAATAAAAATTGATAGGTAAGGTTTCCTCTCCTGATGATAGTGTATTATTCACGAATCAATGACGGTTCCGCACCATTGCCACCACCACCACCATGCATAACCACAGCTGGTCTCAAGCTGAAGAAGACATCGATACCAAACAGACATTAATGGTCGCCTCGGCTAAATGTTGCATCACCTATTGTACAGCGATGATTACACATTAATTGAGTTTCTCTACCGTGAAGCCAATCCAATCCAATGTGCACTTTAAACTCGACACAAATTTGCGTAAAGTGCTCACTCGTACGTATACATTCGCGTTAAAACAATTTTTTCAAATGTCAGATTCTATCGCAACTTTTGGGGAAATGCATGGTTTGAGTATGCGGATATCTAGATAGCGAATTAAACCGAGAAAATAGCAAGTCAACACTGAAATTTTAACGACAAAATAATATTAATATTGTTTGCCCTCTTCGAGCACACGTAAATTTTCTTTGGACTTCCCCTCTCCTGTTATCGTGTGGCCAAAAGTTGTGTTAAGCATCTAGTATTTAACTTGCTCCTCCATGGGTTTTATGTGATTTCAAATGTGTAGATATGTATTTTATATATGTACCTATATCAGTCTCCTCTCGGACAATTCATAAGATATTCTGGAAGATATGATAGTGGGCAATTAATGTGCTTTCTACTTTTTACCCAGTATCTCTCTCTCTTTTTAAACCATAACTTGGGAAAGCCATATCAGTCATCAGTTGTGGAGGGCATGCATATTTGATATGAAAGTTGGAAAAAGCAACTTTATTATTTTGCCAGCTACCACGCCACTGCACTCCATGTGTGTTGCTTCTATAACCTAGACTCTCTAGCACAAAGGGAACTAACTATGCCGCTTGCTTGCTTCAACTCCGCTTCTCTCTCTCTCTCAGCTTTTGCTCCTGTGAACGAACTTACAAAGTATTAGCTATCAAGATATGATATCGCTGAATAAACTTTACACAAATTTATGATGTTTATTACGGGAGGGAAAGTGGAGAATCGTATCTATCGATTAAGTAAAGCTTCGCCATATATTTTGATTCACCGCACACACATGCTATAACAGAGAGCTGCTGCTGTACAATAACGAAATATAATCTGAACCTAGTAAAGTTCATATGTACATTGTAGGTGCATTATTATTACATTATGCTTGATCATACTTTTCGTGGAGGCAGCCAAAATGCTTTAGCATTACATTACATTATATAATAAACAAGGAGCAAGGGGAACCTACACAGACCATCATCCTCCTCCTAAAAACTGTTTCTATTATCAGTTTATGTAAAGTTTACGAACGAGATATGTCACCAAAGAGGCAAAACTGTGGAGTACAAAACTCTCGCTATCTTCACGATTCACTACCACACGGCTCATATGTGCCACACACACACACAGTCACATCTTACTCAACACATGTACTCATGAGGAGTCGTCGTCGTGTGTGTGTCTGTGTGAAGCAAATGCTTTCAGATGATTCGACTACAAGCACATATACAAAATATAACAAGGATTATGTGAGGAGTTTACAAGAACGATAATAAATGCAATAGCTTATTATCAACAATGCAGAAATGCATGTATACATTTGCAGTGGTGGATATGAATGAGCTTCCAAGCTCACACTGATAACCGAAATCGTATTTAATGAAATATAACACAATACGTGTGATTTTGTACTTACAATATGAAAATATACCTAGCGAAAATTTCCAAATCTAAAATGCCATCGGAGAGTAGCTTGCTCCTTTCAAAATCAGTGAAAGCAAAAGAAGACAGTTTTCGGTCAAAGTTACTTTGTTACTACGTACGTGTGAGAGACGCATGGGCTACGTTTACGTATATGAATTTTTTTTGTTCTAATCTTTGTCTGCTAAAGTACACAATGCAAAATATATTTTATACGCGATTACCAGTCATCTTTATGTTTTATGCTCACGAGTTTGGAAACGATGAGATAAGTTCAGAGTCAAAGCCAAAAGAGCGGAAACTTGAGCAGGAGGAGAGATAATGGAGAGTTTAGTTGTGTGACCTCGACTCTTTATTTACAATATAGCGAACTTGCCAGTTTTCTTCCACTGTGTACTTTTCACTCTGAAGGTTACCCTCCTAAATGCTATAAGACCCTTTCAGTCAATAGAGTGTAGATACCTGCTCCAGATTATATAAGCACAACCGTGTTTAGGATAAAGTTTGCGAGCGCAAAAGCTTATATAATCTGAAAATATAATCAGATACATTAGCTCATAGATTCGATTGAGTTGTCGTTTGAAACAATTCAAGCTTTGCAAACTTTTCCAATCATTTACCAACATCTAAAGCCGAGAAGGTAATGACCAGCTAATGTGAGAGTTCCGATATAAAACCTTGTTAGTCACGAATAGTTAATTATTATCACACAGAGCATATATAAATATCTTTTCAAGTTCTTTATTTCTCAGCAATGGTGCTGCTGCACCAATAATGAGAATGATGGGATAAGAAGATATATGATATTTTTCGAACTGATTGTGAATCTCGTTCTACTTCATTTGCTAATGCAAATATATGAAACCAAAAAAGCATTTTTTCCATCAAGTGCTCCCGTTGTGTTTAGCCAAGTTGTCGATATACTCGAGATACAAACTGCATAATAAATTAGATAAAGAGCACACATATTGTGTCATGCCCACATGTATGCATATATGTCATTGACAGAGAAATAGTTTTTAACGAACAGTGTTATGTCATGTGTATACATCACATTATTAATTTATTTAAGACACGATGAGAAAAAAATATTCTCAGAGTTTCCTTATCACCCTTATATTTCCTGTCTATATTTTTCTTCTCAGACTTGCTTATCGCTATCAACCGCTACATGTTCACTCAAAAAGAGCAGCACAAAAGTTGGAGCCGATGCGACGATTGTTTATTTTATTGTGGCCACTGTGAAAGAACGAAGAAGAAGGAGAGAAAAAACATACTCAACATGTAACCTACCACGAAGAAGGATAAAACTGGCTGCAAAGTGTGCATATGTGTAGTTGAAATCAATCAAGATTATGATTACGCCAATGATTTCCTGTCACTATCGTTGTCACACTGCATATATGCGCATCTTTCTCAACATGAGTTAATTTTAATTGGCCTCTTTCAATGCTGATAACGTCTTCAACACTCGAAGTTGAACCACAAATTGAGAATACAGCGAATACAAAGCTTTCATCGAAGGAAACATTGTTTGAAGAAAATTATAAGCTAAGACTGAGAGAGAGTCTTCCAAATTTGACCACCTAATCATTATCACCTTTTGAGTCTTCTTCTGCGTAAATTCAGCTTTTAAAAAGTTTATTTTAATCAAATGTGAAAAAAGGAAATCACGCTATGCACATATATTCCAGAATAAAAAATTAGATTGCTTGGGAAAGTTATCGTATCGTATGGGTCCGCCAAGTGGGGGTTGGCATTGGCACCCCATACCGACTACAATCCCAAAAGCTTTCTGCTGAGGCATAGGTGAATTATTCAGCTGCGTCGATTGGACCATGTATCAAGGCAGCTGGTTACATAAATAATTTCCTGGAAATAGCAGCCAACCGGAGTGTAATATCAGACAAGTAATTTTATACAAGGACCAAAGAAAAAAAAAATCATTTTCTCATGTCGTGAGTCGTGAGTAAGTTGATTTTGAACAGGTAATGCTTTATGATAATTATTCCCCAATTGCAATTCAGTCTACACTGTAATTCTTTCCAAACTTAAGAAATTAAATTAATATCTGTCCTCGACATCTACTCCATGATTATGACTAGAGTACGTACTCTCACTCTTAAGCATATACTCGTTTTGACGGACTGTTTGTACTATACTCGTGAAAATCGCTTTTCTACTCTAATACACACTTTTTTTTATTCCCGTCATTTCATATTCACACTGCAATTATCATCCACTTTTACCTCTTTCCCCGTTTCGTATAACATGCGGTTTGCGTTTCGGGAAAAGCTGCGCATTTTTCATAAGCAATCATGTACCAGCGGTAAAGCTTAAGCCTGTAGAGTGAAGTTTTTTTTTCATGGTGATAGCGGCGACCCTAATATTTGATGGGGTTGCTTCTCGCACCGCTTGAATCCAAAAATCCACTAATACTCTCTTGGTGAAATCTGTTGGAACACGTGTCGAGTGAAGTTACGTTCTCGCATTGGAAAGGATGGGCGAAAGCCTGCTGATTCCATCAAATATTAGTTAAAATTTCATGACATCACTCGGCTGAAAAATTCTTCTTTATTAGTACGCGACTTACATACGTTGGATTGGATATATGATTGTCTCCATGTACTTATAATACTCAAATGAAATTCAACTTTTTTTTGGTTCTTTTCCGAAAAACTTAAGTAGAAAATAGAAAACATGTTTTCTCCAAAAGCTTCAATAGAATGACATGTAATTGTGGAAATCTTGATGGGCCTTTCTGAAGCCCTGCATACTATTATTGTGTGAATTAATTATGGGAACAACTTGATGCTTTATGAAGCATAATTTTGATTGCTTTTCCAGTGCAGCGCACTCCATCATAAAATCATCAAGACTGTAATAACAGAGCCGTTTTTGCAAGAAATTTGCATGCGATGGAAATCTATCACACTTCGCAAAAATAACAAACGTAATGATGGTAATGATATACTACAAATATTGCAGACTTGCAAAATGTTGTGTACAAGCAGTAATCATTACTTCAGTCCTCAACTGCACATCACAATTACTTATTATTCGCGTATGCTTTCCAAAATATAATACCCACTTTCCAGTATCGTTATGCAGTTAGCGTAACTATCTTCAGAAATTTTTCACAAAATCATCCCGGAATACAACGTCATCCTTCACATATGTAAGTATTGTGGGTATTGTGTTTGTCGAGGTGAAAGTATGTACGATTTATCCTATATAATTAACCACTGCGAAGTGCCGGATTGATGAATCATTTCTCAGTGAGAGTGAGAAGAGCTCTTGTCCATTACCCTTAACTTGTATTCAATACATGCTCCGAGAGCTTATCGCTTCCTGTAGTCCACCAACCAAACTCACTTTCCCCGAATTTAATAGCATTTCTCGGTTGCTTCGGGTATAAAAAATGATCACACGACGACAGCGATAATGTGAAATTGCGTATACACATATTGACTGATGTACTCCGGCTATGGCTACTTCTTTCCGTGAGCTAAGAACTCACCAACACCACCACCACCACCATCAAACCACGACGAGAGAGAGAGGATCACAATATATATAGCACACATCATCTTCCTCTTCCATCAACACAACAACGAAACAACCCTTTTTCGCCCCCATTTTCTTCTCCTTTCTCTTCACTCCTTCTCTCCCACGTCCCTATCATCTCATCCAGATATCCTTTTCCTTCCAGCTACTTTACTTCATGCGTTTATGAAGCTCTCTCTTATCATCTCCCTTGTTATACTATATGCTTTCCATACATCACACCAAATTCACACACTCCTCGCCGCGTAAAGAATAAAAAAACCAAGGGAAAAATCGTTTATAGCTCCCTTAAAAATATCCTTATAAATAAGTTAACGAAAAGATATATTATTATCTGAGAAGCGCCTTAGCACCACCACTACTCCAATGTACCATTTGCCGTGCAACTTTTTTTTGCTATCATCATCATGCCAGAAAAAAGTATGTGCACATATTTCTCTGTATCACATACGCTGGCAACGAGTTACGCGTATAAATATTATGATGGGACCTTGTGGAAGAAGAAGAAGAGCTATTACTTGTTACAGTTAAAAGGAGAAAGTAAGATGTACACACATACTCGCCTCCTTGTTGTATAGAAGATCCATACATATGATTATATATTGTAGGGAAAGAAAGGAGCGTACATGAAATTTATGTTTGGTGTTTGGCATTGATATCCACACTCGATTGCCCGCAGATTTTTCATCCGAGACATTTTTTTTCTTCGCCCTTTTTACTATACACAACACATTGTGCTGCTCTGCCTCTCTCTCTCCTTTTGGTGAATGTGTATCTCTGAGTGTGAGTGAGTGAAGGAGAGAGAGAAAAAAGAAGACGAGGAAGACAGAAAACACTGGCAGAAAGCCTGCCATCCTCCTGATAAGAACTTGATTTTTCAAGAAACATCATATGAAATATATTCAATCTGCTTGCCCAGATAAGTCTTTCTTTTTTCAATAGAAAAGAGTCAGTCAGCGAAGATGACTGTGAGTGAGTGAGTGAACTGCCGACATTGCTCACATCATCGCACCATCATCATCATCATCATCGTCATCTCTACTTCACTCAAACATACATTCATGTACCTTATTGCATTTGGATTGCATTGAATCTTATTTAGAAGAAGAGGAAACATTGGAGAGAGAGCACACAAGCAACTAACGCATTCGTCTTGGCGCTTTCTCGCTTGCTTCGCTTTTCGATGAAATGTGTTACTACATTTATGACGATATGCAATGATGCTGTTGCTGATGATGAAGGGATGCATGCATGTATGTATATATTCCTGTATTTTTTCTGACGATAGTGTCTTTCACCATCAGAGAAAAAGGACCTGTGAGATATGTGAGTTTTTGTGAGAGAAAGAGAGAGAGAGAGAAAACAGTAGAAGGTAGAAGGATGGGATGCTTTCATCATCATCCAACCATCCATCCATTTCGTCAAGATATCCTCAAAATGCTTCGGCTGCCAACAATTTATTACACTCGAAAAAATTTTCTTTCTCGGAGAAAAAAAACACCCATCATTATCATCACGAGCATATTGCTTCCAGAAAAAAATACTGTACATATCGTATCGTATCACTCCACCAAGTTTTGTCTTCATTCAATATGATGACATATGGTTTGGCATTGTACCGTTGTCTCGCTCGCTCTGTGAGTTCCACTGATATGTAAGTCGCTCTTTGTGAGATGTGATGTATTGTACGGGAATTCTTTCCTAAACTCTGACATATTGACTTTCATCAGTCTGATCAAATATATACTCTCTACCTCGGTGGAGAATATCAAAACTGCATAAATGCACACGTCACTTTCCCTTGTCGAACACAATTCAGCAAAGACGTAGAAAGACATAGCGAAAAGCTCATTATACAATTTTGCCTTGAAGGGTTGGGGAAAGTTTATCTTCACAACTTGTAAATTGAAAGCATAAATTTTCTTCTTGTTGGCAACACACATTCTCTGATTTCTTCAAACATGATTTGTCGACTTTCTGTAACATATGTGGGGCTTGGTACTTATCTCGTATATTGTAAGTTTTTTTGTAAAAATTGAAACTTTCAGTGAGGTTTTTAGAGAAGTTTGGCGTGCCCAGGAGAAATGGCGCACTTAAAATCAATCGATCAAGTTACAAGCTACATCATGATGGAATGCAGTTGGAATGAAGTAAGATTAGACAATTGAATTTACACGAGAGATGCTTCCATTTCCCATCTTGCAGCTGACATTTTCAGTTCTACTGAGTGGACCTCCTGAATAAGTCATTTTTAATTGAAATCTTGAATCTAGGTTAACTGAAGACATTGCATTTTAATGAAGTTCAATTGAAATTGTCTTTGCGTTCCAGTCTCACCTCACCTTCAAACTTTTGAGGATCGTTTGCGGCTGTAGTAGTTGGCTGGCACTGTTGGCACACGTCTTGAACTATAACCACGTGTACGAATGTGTAATATACAATTTCATTACATACGTAACACGGCAGGCTCAAGCAAAAAAACTAACTAAACCGCTGGACTCTTCACAATTTTCTGGAACAGGTTGTTGGCAAGCTAATTATAATAAAATGAAAATCTTTTTTCCTGTCTATCTTGATGATAATCAAATGCTAATGATATCAATGTGATTAATCTCGTCTGTGTATGTTTTACTTTTTTTTACTATTATTTGCTTACAATACTGCTGAATTGAGCGGATGCATTAATGTAGGTACGTGATGTCGGCTGCATTGTATTCATACATATTTCACAATAAATATGAGCATTTACCTCAGAAAAAAGACATTCGTTACGGTATTCTTATTTTCATAAACACGTCTGATTTTGAATCGTGATTCCGATGAGAATCTTTACAAAAAAGAAACAACCGAGAATTTTGAAGTGTGTAGGTGGACGGGGTGATCCTTTTTTGCATATTATTAGTACTCGTGTAAACTTGCGAAAACCCTTCTTAATCCTTTTGCTACACAACTTAAACAACTTCTTGACTCACAAAAATGAATAATTTACTCTTCTCTTATCTCGACAAAGCTCTCCTACTGCTAACATAATTTATACAAAATACGCTCCACTGTCGGAAGAAGGTCATTACGATATCTCTACGTTTTCAGGGAGAGATGCTCTCGAATACACAAGAGAGGTTCCTTTCCTGAGCTGATTTATATCTGAGAAATAGTTAATGTTCTGAAAAAATCTTACCATATATTTTACTTAACTTACGATACTCTTCGCTTTACTACTGTTTTCGGTAGTTAAACGATTAGAAAATAAAATCTTTAAAAACAATCTTTACGTTTTTGCTAAAGTCACACACACACACTCACGTCTCCCTCTCCCGTTTATGTTTTTTGTTCACATTAAAACAGTCATTTTCTGGCCCTGTGCTCGTTGATCAGTAAAAGGTCAACTATTAAGAGTTGCCAGACATAAGCACAAATAAATGGGAGCACTTTTGTGTTTAAGCTTGTGCTGAATGAAGAGGAGGCTACCAATAAAAAATGAAAAGAGGATATAGTGCTGGTCACAAAGCGCAACTTTGTAAATGGCCCATTCCATTCCATTATGACAGGCAATAAAAAAGTAAAGCTGCACATCACATCATACTCCCCTCTTTTTTGTACATGAGGAACAATAATTTATCGAAATCGACATAATATGAACTCTTGAAAACTAAGAGTACACAGCACACAACTTCAAAAAAAATACGAACTCGGTAAACTGCTCTTTTCCCATCTTTGCATCATCATTACACACAACGATCATTATCAAAAATAAAAAGCAGTCAACTTGGTTATCGCTACGCATCTATCATCATCATGAAGGGTTTACTGAAAAAAAACCCATCGAGCGTGAGCATCATCATCATCGCATCGCATCATACTCTCAACATTTCATTCCACAATAAGGTAAGGAAATATATCGTCATGATCATGATGAACAGAGAGTTGTTGATACCTGTACTGTACATAACCTTATACATAGTATAAAAAAGTAGACAGACTCAAGCGGAAGCGCAAGCAATCGTTTTCCTTTCCATTACCAAAAAATGATTACTGTCTGCTCAAATTGTTATTTTTAAGTGGGGAGCCGAGATCTTTTATTTTCTTAAATATAGAGCAACTAGTCATTTTCCCAAATTTTACTATAAATATCATCAGCCCGATAAGAATTCTAGATAAAGTTGAGGGAAAGGGTAACATATAGATGATGATTGTAAATTGCGAACTTGATTCTTTCACTCCAACAAAGAGTTCCAATGAATCATTTTTTTCTTCTAATCGAATCAAAAAGGAAATATTCCGGTTATGCATTTTTGGTTTTAGTGTTTTTATGCACTATTTTGAGTGATGTTGCCTGCCACTTCCCTTTTCATCAAGGGTATATCCAAAGCTAGATTATAGCTAGAGGGCATGTCGTTTCGAACATTTCGACAAAAATTAACAAATCAAAGAAGTCATGGTTCGTAAGCCGATTTGCAATTGTGCTAATAATAGTACGCTGATAGCAAATTAAACTGAGCTGTAATTGTAAAAGTTAAGGGGCGAAACGGTGTGTGTAACTTCAACGTCCATAGATTATACCCGCATCATCGTGTCTATCTAGAATGTCCACAGGTACGTACGAGACTGTGTAGTTATGCATTTCATTATTTTAGTTTATTTCACCTGCTCCACAACACTTCTTGGGGTTTTTATACATCAACTGAGCCGGCCCCGCTGAAACTATTATCGTTAATGTTTTATGATGTATGAACAAGTTGTAAGTATTGCCTACAACTAGATATTAAGTATATTAAATCATGATGCAAACAACAATAACAAGGCAATGAAATTGTAATCTTGTAATGCATTTTCATAGTTTGTCGTTATGCTTTTGATCTCAGTTTTTAGCAATATATAGGGACGCGGAGGTAAACACATCAAATAAAAATAATATTACTTTCTTCGAAAATTAAATTCATTATGCGTTTCTTTGATGATTCCGATTAGAAGGGTATAATTGTTCCAAAATGTTACACAATTAAAAATTGCAATTAAATTCTCACCCATTCCTCTTATCTTCTACTTCTAGGCTTACTTATGGAATACGTAGATATTAACTTCAGTTACGAGAGGAGAACATCAAATCACATTTGTCGCGAGCAATCAATGTACCTTCCAGGTTTCGGAAATATTCAGAGATTATTATTTTGCATCACACCCCGAGGACACTTTGTTCACAATAAACAGAGGCTCATAATTGAAAGTTTAAATCATAACAAAAAATCTATACAACAGATATTTATAAGTTGTATCAGTACAAAGGAAGATTTTTGATTTATTGCCTCACGTAGGCTGAACAATGTTTTCGGGCATTCCTCTAGTTTTCCTCTTGACTGCATGATAGTTAGCACAAGTAAAAGAGGAACCACTGGTCAGAACCAGTTATACAGGGTATATATATCGGCGAATATGAAAAATTGCTTACAAGTTTGACAACGAACCTATATTATTACCGTAATAACTTTATCGAGACACTGATAAAGATAAGAAGAAAGTATTGCCTGATTTTACTAATTTGACTTGAACATTTTGCTCCTACTCATCGGCTCGCTAGTTTTCCTCCACTGTAATTTTAAACGGTGAGAGGCAGAGCAGATGCGTGATGGATCCGGTAAAGCAAACCAGCCAAATTTATGATTTGAAATGAAATGCATACACATATACTGCTCATAGCTCATCACGTCCTGTTGTTTTCTGGCGTAACTCATTTACACACTTGTTTTCCTTTCCGAAAACCAAAAACATTCTGTCAGATAATTCTTTCGTCATAATCCATCAAACGGTGACTGGGGGAAGATATGCGTAAGATATATTTAAATGTCTGCAGGTGAAAGATCGCTCGAGCAAAAGCTTACGCAGCACGCGTTGCAATAAGTTTGCTCCTTTTCATTTTCACCTCTCTCGAGTTTTTCTTCATTTTCCATCGCCAGCCCCGTGGTGTGCATATGTCTAAATTAATTTCTGATTTGTACGTGATGCTTAAGTAATAAAAAGAATTATAATTATTATTGTACATATACGTCATCATGTTCCGTGCCCCAGAGTTAACTCCTCATCAAAATTCACTCGCTGCTGACTTGTACTTTTGTTCAAGTTCTTTTTTCTTCTAAAAATCTAGCTGACAAGCTAGTTTATTTTTTCTCGTTCCCACTCGTACAATTATATTTAGGAAGATATTAGCTCAATAGTTTTCTTGTCAGCAATAATTCAAGAGGATGAATGCTTCTCTCCCTTTCGGTATGTAATATTTTTCTTTCTCTCTAATGTCCGTTCATGTAATTCGCGAAGTGAACAACAAAAAGTAAAAACGTTAGGAATAACCTTGAATAACCTTATCTACTAGTTGTTTTGACAAGAAGCGGATCAGACAGGTTCGTAGTGGTATTATACTACTCCATTTAAATCATATATACTTTTCTCATGTTCAAATATAACTTATTCAATCCATATCCCGAGAAAAAAATTAAAAACACAGATAATAAATTATGCATACACACAATTTCTTCAAACTGGCAAAGTAATCAAAACTAATCCTGATACAATTTATATTCTAAGACAGCAAACAAATTGTTCCTTTTCTGGCTTGTCAGTGAGAAGGGGAACATCTCCGAAAGTGATTTTTATCAGAGAGCAGCAAGCAATTGTATAAAGCAAATATATTTACTGCAGAAAAAAGTAACAATTAAATTCATAAAAAATCGATTCCATTTAAATTCCGAAAAAATATGTAAAAGAAATTCGTGTATTCGCCTAATAAAAGTAAATAATGAGCATTCTTGTGCACTACCTGTGCACACCTTTTACATAACTATACACATGCTTTTAACCTGGGGGACTACCCAGAGTTACAGTTTTTTTCTCGAGAAGCTCGCAAAAAAAGGAACGAAAAAAATGTAAAAAAAGTTAACATTAACATGCTCTGCATGACGTGATGTTGTGTATATAAATGTTCGATTTTTTATTTAATTTCTTGTCTGGTCAAAACCAAAGCGGATATTTTCTTCTTCTGTTTATGAGATTCTGGTGATGATTCTGCAAAAGGGAGAAAAAAGAGGTAAAAAGCAATAAGCACGTACACAAAATAACATTTCCATTACAAGTATAACTTGTACTCATATACGAAAAAAATATATAGGAAAAGCGAGTATATGTTTATTTCTCCTCTCTCTTCAGGCTGCAATGATCTTTATCGCAAAAATAAACTGAAAAATGCACAGGAAACGTCACCTTAAAGAACCGACATCAAAGCTCATTATCACAGCCTGCCTATAATATTCCTACGTATTTATCTCTCTACCTCAGCCTCTCTGCTTTTTCTATCAGCAGAATATTATCGTAGGGGGAGAATGAGAAGAAGAAGTATCATCAACTGCATCATCATCAAGAGCAACAGTATCAAGAGCACTATCGTTATTCCTTTAACTTGTTGTGGTGGTGTGAATGAATGCATATAGGTACTATATGTAAACATTTTTCTCTTCTTGAGTGTGTAAAAGTGTAATACGCGAATATAAGATAGAGATTTCGAGTGCAGACAAAAAGTGCGCATCCTTGTCTTCTTGTGTGTGTGTCTGCAACTGTAGAAGTTTTTTTTCTCTCTTATCAGTGTGCATCGTTTATTAAGATGGGGGAGAGGCATCTTTTATATGAAGACCAACTTGGTTGAGTTTGACTGTTCATTAGACCGATTACTACTGTAGTGCTGCTCCTGCTGCTGAGAGGTACAAGTGAACAATAAGCAAGTTTATTGCAACTCTAAACAACTCGCGCAGTATATATTATTTACCTGTTTTCTTTCAGATTATTCCGATATGACAAGCAAACAAGGTCTCCATTTTTAGATACATCATAATATGATGTACACATGACGTGCACAAGAGTTCATATATAATATGTATTACGTGTGCACGGCCAAGTCTGATGGAATTATACAGAAAATTGATATTATGGATATGATGATTATTAAATAGAAGTACGTAATTAGCGCACGTTTTTTATCCGTTCTAAACTCGAGGGATGATGTGTACAAGCAAAAAAAACTGGTTGAGAATTGAATTTGTAATGAAATGATATTGTACAATACACAGATGTCTTATACGTGATATAAATGATATATAATGGACACAAAAAATTAAGAATGCAGCCGGGGTTGTAGGAGTCCGTAATAGATTGACAATAGATAAAATAATTTTACCAATTCGTCGGAGGAGCAGCACACATGAATGCAACTCTCGTAATAATTCCGTGTGGATGGATGTGAAGATATAAAACATGCATATTTTTGTATACACACAACAACGAAAGAAGTCAGGTTTGCTTGTTACAACTTCCACACACACAAAAATCTAGATTGCAAAACGGAGATAAGAAAGGAGAAAAAGTAAGGAAAAATTCCAATTTCATAAAAAATCCAAAACAAACACAATATGGACATGTAGTCGAGTAAACAAGTGAAATAAAGTAAGAAAGTTTGTAACTTTTCGCTTATTTTTTTAATGGGATCCTTATATTAATTTGCCGGGTATGTTGCATGAGGTACATGTAAAAATGTTGAATATTTGATGGAAATACAAGGAGTTGCTAGCTCATTTTCTTGGAATCTTTTGTTACAATCTTTCACGGGAATCTGAGCAAATGAAAATCTGTGTAGTCTAGAAGTGTGCATACGTAAAAAAGAACGTAATATTTTGCTCATCGTCAGTGGCACAGACCAATATTTGCAAGTACATATAACCTCTAAATAGCCACAGTTTCGGTTGATGCTCGAATCGAGTCTGATTTTCCATTCAAGATTACACAGAGTCAGGTTTCATGATTTCACCTTTAAGCCAATAGGGCAAATAAGTTTGCAATATAGCTTCCAGCTATACGCCGACTACCATTGAAATGATTATGATCGGAGCTAATTAAGGGCTAATTATCACTCAAAAGGGCAAGGTGTGCTGATTCTGAGATTGATTTTTTACGATTACGAATATTTAATATACTACAGATTATATTTCACTAATTAAATTATGAAACTGGGAATAGGTTGATCTTGAAACGGAAACCTAATATCCTTGCGGAATTTAGCGGTAAGCGTAGAAGCACCTGTTGCCTTTGGTTAACATTTTTCATGAGCATTGTTGGTGGACGGAAGTGCTATCAGGGAGCCTTAACATTTTGAGATTAGAGCCGTCAGAGAACTAAACGCTTCTTTAAAGAAATCACAAGAAGCCTTTTTATAGCATATTGCGGCTTAAATATCATCGTTGTCCAATGATAAAAATCTATTACTAAAACAAAACTAAGGATTTTGTACCTCATGCAAAATGTACTTGTCGACGCCACCTTCTTGGACCACGCACCAAATTCAGGGGGAAAATTCTGAGAAGCAGTTAAGTAGATGAAAATTAATGCGGATTTCATATATGGAAGCCAAGGAAGCAGCCAGCTCATTTTGTATTCACTGCCTAACATTTTCCTCGTCGAGGTCCAGTGCATCCTACAACAGAGTTCCATATTTATCAAATAATCTGAAGTTGTCTAACAATCAGCGTACCAGCCGAGTACTTAGCTTGCGCTATATATCACATCCGAAAGTGTTCATGATGTAATATGTTCTCTCCTGATGCAAAACTATAAATCCACACTTTTCACTTCTTCTTCGGAACAATTATTATTCACAAAGAAATAAAAATGCATTACGTTCTAATCTCGGGAAAATCTTAATTTAAAATTCACGACAAGTTGTCAGAACATGGCAACACTGGAAACCCACCTTCTATCGGGACCATTCATCAAAGTGTGAATTTTTCCAAAGAAAACTTTGCAGGGAACTTGATTTTCTTTTTCTCCTAACGCCACGCATGAGACTTCACATTAAAGTTTCGACCTTGCGGCTGTGAAAATTAAGTACTATTTCTTATGCTAACAATAGATTGGGTGAGTACACTCCACACAGTAATTTTCGCATCCATTCCCATTTTACCGGAGTGATGTTGATCACAAGAGGAAAACGTTAATTGTTATGAAGCACCGATTGGATTCCTGACTTCGGGGCAAAAGAACTCTTCACGCAATTGTAGAGAGCATATGCACGTACTGCTCATAACTTTAATCATTTACGCACTTTTCAACAATTTAATCCTTCCGTTTTTTGGACAGACTACCTAACTACATCACTTATTCTGACAAAAAACTCATCCGTTTCACTTTACACCGGAAATTAGTGGAATAATGTGAAGTTACGCCTGGAGTGTATAATTTACTTGAGCATTTTGTGAAAATGCGTGTGGAGAGTGGAGAAGCAGAGAGCAATTCATCAACAACTCGGTCATTGAATCACCCATCACATGAAATACCATTATGCCATGTTACAGGCACAAGTGTGAACACGGAACGTGTGGTACCTGATGTACACGAAAGCTCATCCACACACCTGAAGCAAGACTAACAAGAGGAGGCAGTTTATCGGTTAAACACAGCTACTATTTTCCTATCAAAAATTACTAGGATGACCCCAGTAATACATAAAAAATGATAGAATGATAGGGATCAGCCTCGCCAGTGCTGTCGATATTTTTTAATTGTTAAACATAGTTTACGCACCAGAGAAATTAAAATATTTGAGTCAGTTATGATCGTACTTCAAAATGAAGTAGTACCTGTGTACTTAATAGTTACTTTGCAATTTACTTTAATTATGATTATACACTTTCTATACAGATCTTTGTCTAAAACTCAGGGGGGAAACAGCTTGATGGAACGTGAACTTGCTCGTTTTTCGGACGAGTGGCAAACATTTAATTACTGTAATGATCGCGCGCACGTTCGCTAAGCATCTTGTGTACATCTCTGCACTGCATTCTGGAATGCAGTTGTTTAGAAGCAATATGTGTGTAGTCATTCCGAGCTACTTTCCATTACGAAGCGGTGGTGCGGGTGAGTCAGGCAAAAGGTGAGTTGACTTTAGGAAAAGCCTAAAGCAAACAGATGAACTATTATTTCAGTTCATTATGACGATATCAAAGGGAACCATACGGTAAGCTAAGGTTCATTCAGCAATAACCATCTTCATCTGCCGGATATAAACAAAAAAAGAGATTCAGAGACTTATCGTATCGTAAATTGGTTGACTTTATATAATCAACACTTAGCACCCTTCCTCACCGAAAAGAGCGAGTTAACAGGGCAATAAAACCCGGTAATGGAGTGTTGAGGCTCATGTTAAGAGAACAATGAATTGCGATATTTACGAAAGATATACCAGAAAAGCTTATGTGATGTGATGAATTTGCAGGCAGGACAATTCTAGCCGACTGTAGCGGATGACCTCATCCAGAGTCCAGAAGCAACCTTTTTTTCTAAATCTAAGATGAATCTTTTGTTGCGACAATTAAACAGCTCTCTCTCTCTCAAATGAAATTCAGTACACACATCCTCATTACCTGTTAACTAGACTTTCACTAGAAAGGGTTAGATGATTCATTTAAGAGTATATATAGTATTTATATACGATGTGTGATCAGGAGATTTTAAACGTAATTGGCCACGTACCATGTTTGCTATACACATGGTTCAACATTCCTGTACACTTCAAAAGTGTGTCGTTTAATGATATTGAAGTCCCCCAAAATATATTCTCGAGTCCACACTGTAAGTAGCTATATATATATATATATACTATGTCGGAGATGTACTCCCAGTTCAGTGTATAGTGGAGACTTCGCTCCAGGTCTGGGTGTTATGGTCTTTTCATCAAGTCATTTTTATCAGGACACGATCGGCCATAACTCAGATAAATTACTGCCAATGTCTGCTCCCACAATAAATGATCATAATCTTCGTGGAACGTTCGGAAACACGACTCACATAAGGTTCCTACTTTATTTCCAGCCCTCCCATCGCCTATATATACATTGTATATGTCTATATGCTTACAAGCAAAATGCCCGGATAAAAACAAGTAGTTTTCAGTTACACATTTTCTCTCTTGTAGCAGAACGGAGAGGACATAATACGTATGAATTGAGAAATATGCAGCACAATTCGTCTTTGAGCTGGTAATAACCGCGTTTCATTGTTGTTGTCGTGTGTATCCTGAAGTCGTGAATTCTCTCAAAAGAGCTTATATAGTATGCATGCCACTTTCTGCAATTTCCCCTTTCTGATGCCTTCTATCATGATGATGATGATGATGATGACAATCATGATCATGCTTTCTCCATTCATGGCTGTGGCTTCAACATCAACGGCAGCAGTAAGTATACAGTCTGAGACGTAGTAGCAGAAGAGGAGAGCACGCTATATACACCTAATATATCTAGTGGCATCATTCGCGCGTTCTTCCCTTTTGTCCTCCGTTATTGCTTTTATTCCTAAAGCGACATTTATTAACAGATGAACAGACAGAATCGCTAATAATTTTTGTGTATATAACTCTTATTGTTGGAGATGAGATCATCAAAATTACAGGCTCACTTGGCATCTTACTCGTGTTCCATAAGCCTTATATACTGCCACCATTTTGCTACAAGATCCTTATATTTTTGCCATCATCCCATATCGCATAAAGTAAAAATGTACACGAGTCATATATGGCTTGCTACCACCACCACACGATCCACACTGAACGCGACGGGCCAATTCAACTCAATCTGGCACAAAATGTCTAAAATATCCGCCTTCTCGATCACCTCATATTCTTCTTTGTGCTAAAATGCTGCTCCGTTCCCTTGATGTCCCATCCTACATTTTTTCCTTCTCTATCTAAGAGACATATCGTACAACTGATGATTATATTCTTGTAGAAAATACAATAAGAAATACATGTTTCAACGTGACAGTGTGGTATGGGCGATGTATTCTACGTAGACGGCCCAGTGTATCAATTTTCAACTTTGTCTTTGATACATGTCTTTGTAGGTTTTAAATGTTCGCTTCCTTCTGTAGAGGCAGAGAGAGAGAGAAGAGAACACAAAAGGGAAAAGTGTTTGGCGTGTGTATCTCAACAGTATCCTTTTCACAAGGTTATAGATGCATAAGAAGCATAACACACACACACCACACATGACTATGCATACATATAGAGAGACAGGGAGAGGGGGTTTGGAGCTTTTCTATGAAGGAGAGAACACACGCCGAGATAATGTTATTATTACTCATTCTTTGCCCATTGTTTCATCCTTTTCGGTTGTGTGATTGTGTCAGAGTGCCGTTTAGAGGATTTTACGGCTGTCTTTGAGTCTCCTCATCCATTTATTTCCATCCCTCTCTCTTCTCTCTCTCTCTCTCACTTGGAATATCTTTTTCCTCACAAGTTTTGTTCGCTTGTGTATCGCTTTTTCTTCTCTCGCATGCTTTTCCTCATCTTCGTCTTCTTGCTTGATATGCTTTTTGTCCTATGGAACATGAGAGATACATTCTCTTCTGGGCTTGTACCTCGCAGGACTCTGTGGTTATTTAATAACTGACGTCTTTAGTTTGACATTTTGGCTCCTGGTTAATTTGTGATATCCTCCACTGGTGAATTGCCTACTTTTCCTTTTACCTCCTTTTGTCTCATCTTTCTTTGTCACGGCTTTCCTACAATCCGCACTGATACACATTACACACACGGAGAGAGAGAGAGAGAGAGAGAGAGAAAACGGGAGCGTATCAAAGTCAGTGGTTTTGCGCCCAAATTCATTATAAAATCCCTACTTCTCTCAAACTCAAATGAAACATTGTCTGAAAACATTTTCTCTCCGCTGACGTTCGTTCTGCTTACATCTTCTTCAACAGCGAAAACTCCCGCTGGTCCAATAAATGATAAGTAATCCGGTGGAAGAACTCTGATAATTTGGATAATATCCATGTATTTATATAGCATATAGAGAGCTGTACAACTACACATTTATCTATTTCACAAAAGTCAACTTTACAAAAGCGGTGAAATAATACTCACCGAATAAACTTCTTCTTCTGGGGACAAGTCCAACAATTCGAAAAACTTGATAATTCCTAATGATAATTTTATATACATCACATCCCGCGTGTCTATATGCATTTTCACGTACTCGCGTACTTTTACACAAACACAGCTTCTGTATAACTTCCCATTTGCGTTAATTAATTGTGTACATGATGTGTGTTTTCATCTAGTTTCTCCAAAAGATCCTCGACCGAGATAATTGCTCTCTCTCTCTCTCTGTGGGTATTTCCAAATGGTCCGATGCATTTTCAAATGGAATTAATTATTTTCGCGTAAAAAACATGCGGATTTTTACACAATGCCATAAATGGCGAATGCAAGAACGAACATGAAAATGTTTTAAAACATTATCGCATTACATCACCATTCCTAGTAAGTGCACATTTGTACGCGTAACACTTCCTTAAATATTTCACAAAATTTGGAAATCTCAGCTCATCTTCAAGATTTAAGAGGAAATGTCTGTAAAAAATCCATATGCCGAGAACAACTGTTTGCAATTAAGTTCATTATGCAGTTGTGTCGGATTAAAATATTAGAACGTGTAAAAAATTACAACTTCATCTCAAAATAAATACACGCCTGATGTACTTATTTTTTGCGAAAAGATCTTCTTCCTCCGTTTCATGTTTTTCATGGAACAGTGTGAATTCTAAAAAAACAAATTTATGGCAACTAATGCGATTCTTTTTTTTATCTCGAAGATGTTTTGAGGACTGATGATGGAGCCGGAGGCAGTATTTTGCATTAGTATCAGGTGGATGCATTTTTTGGTCGAGTGCGCAGTATTTGTACACATCACACTATATGACTATAGCCTGTGTGCGCCCAGAGGGTTGCCAATTTGCAAATCTTTGTTTTTAAAAAATCGGGTTAACACAACTGCAGCATGGCAGGAGGGTGAGAGTAGACGCAGAAAATGTTTACAGATGAAGACCCCTAAAATACTAATTATGGAATATGGAAGTGCTTTCAAGAAGAGTGGCGCTTACTAAATATCACTGAATTATTAAGCGTAGAGCCGTAGCCGTAGAGTTATTAAACATGTATTACAGTAATTAGGAAGCGACCAGTTTTCAAAGCAAATATTTAACACTGCAACGGCTCGAGTAGAGATGAGCCCCTGAAAAATTCATTTTAAATAATGATTATTCAACTGAGCTAGAAATGCTCCTTTACGTTCCGGATCTGAGCTGAATCTCAAAAATTTCGCTCTATCTAACTTTCCAATGCAAGTAAGGCAGCACACCCTCATCTCGTAGATGATTGCCAGAGTCGTGGCGAGAATACTTGAGTTATGACTTCAGAATGAAGATTTAACACTGGAATTTATCAATATTTCTGTCCTTCTCCGTACGTGACATAACGCTCGACGATCCCACCCCATCGTTGCATCATACGACAATGACAATCGACACGGCGGTGGAGAGAAGGAAAATTTTCTCAATGATATATGATGATAATACTTCCCGATATAGGAATAAAGCGAGTAAAGATTTTCATATCCGAGAATGATGAGTTTTTTTGTTGGATAAGGCCACATTCGGAATCAGTAAAGATGAAATGGGGAAACTGAGGAAAGGAGTGTAAACGAAGAAATAGGCTGGATTAGGAGAAAACGGAACATAAAGGGAGATATTCCATCAAACATGTATAAAATATATATCATGTATTATTATATGACGCATAACAAAGGGTTGATTGGTCAAGTGCAAGTAGCATATCTTTCTTAGCAAAAGTGAAAGGGAAAGCGTATAGAATAGAAGCCCTTCTCTCTCTCTCGTGAGCAGGAAGCTGCCACGAGTGCATTTCACTCTGAATCTTAACAAGAGTCAGAAAAGTAGGGGGCAAAAAGAATACAATCGTTGGAGAAGAAAGACAAGGATTCAGATATCAAAACTGTGTGCCGATGTTAGTTTGGGATTTTAGTGGGTGGGTGGTGGTGCGGTGGTTGTGTGTCTGTTCGTATCTACTTAGCTCTTTGCTCGAAACTCTGAAGAGCCTCATTGTGTATGTATCATGCGAAGCAAGGGTTGATGGATAGCTAAAGCACAGGGCATTTCATTTCCCGTCTCACACATCGTGCCTCTTCCTCCACGGCCTTCTTTGTATCTCTCTCTCTCTCTTCTGAAGGCTTTGAGAGCAGAGGGAATTTTCCCTGCTGTGCTGGTGCAAGTCAAAGAGTATATATACACACACACACTTTGCACACCACTGATTCCGATAAGGTATGAAGCTTTTTCATTCTCAAACCTGACATCAACTAAGTAAACGCTCTCGCACTAATAATATTTGAGGAAATATATGTACCTTTTACATCTTTATGAGTGTTTCATTCATGAGTACATATTATACATACATAAGATTCGGATTCGGACACACGTACGCTATTACCATAATGCCAACTGATTTTGGACATTGTTACATTTACAAGCTCAGTTGAGTAATACGGTTGCGTTTTCACAACCTTAAAAGTCGAGTTTAATACGTGATTGAGAGAGAGAGAGAGACGGAGAAAAAGCAGATGTACGAATTGATGTAAAGCTAAAAGAAATAGAACCTTTATTGGTGGTCTGCTGCTGGTTCGTTGTTCCTTTTCTCTCTCTTTACCTTGCCTTATTTTATATGCAGCACACTCTCAAAGTCATATTGTATATCTGCCATTGTAATCGTTTTTGTTTTATTTTTTCATGATGAATTATCGAGAAAAAAAAATGTTGGGATGATGCTGGGCTCGCGTTTTCCATCGCGTGGAGCGCTTGGGAGAGCATACGCCGAAAGTAAGAGGAGCACGTGCCTTTGCGGCAGATCAGCAACCAAGCACAAAAATAAATTGTTACGGATATACTAGAAAATGGAAAGCTCGAAAATGGAAATATGATAGGAATAATCTTCTTTCTCTCTCTCCCATCCCCTCTTTTAATACTCGTTCTGTATTCTTACGGGATCCCCTTTTATGATTATTCATATATTAAAATGATGAGAAGCAGACTGGCGAGCTGTCATCATTTAAATAGCAAGTTTTATAGGTGAAAAAGTCGATACTCTTTCAGGAAACACGTACACCTGTGAAAGTGCAAGCACCATGGGAAGAGGATTGCGAGAGAGAGAGAGAGAGAGAGAGAGATGCGCTGTAGTTTATCGTGTGGTAGTATGCAACTTCGCAGACAGATGTATATTCCTTTATCACATATTTTATGCTCAAACTTTGATACCCACTAAACATGTAGAGTTTTTTGTACTTTTTTTGCCCATGATTTTCTTGCAAGGATTTCCAATTGGAAATACTTTAAGAGAAGAGGATCAGAGGAAAATCGTGTGGAATTAATCTGTCCATTATTTTTCGGAAAAA
This sequence comes from Heteromurus nitidus, assembly GCA_034687055.1. NCBI lineage: Eukaryota > Metazoa > Arthropoda > Collembola > Entomobryomorpha > Entomobryidae > Heteromurus > Heteromurus nitidus. Next base: position 35,856 of record JAQFZW010000501.1, read on the forward strand.
TGAGAGATTTAGTGTGAAACAGTAATGGTGCTAGACTGCTAAAACTGGAAAGGTTATATATAAAAACCTGATTTTGGTCAAAATGTGTGTGTTCGCTCTTCGGCGCTTATCCAACAAAAATGATGATCATGTTTTACCATGCATGTACTTGACTTTCTGTTACGTGCGACGATTCAAACGTTTTATCTCCCTCTCTCCTGACTCTCCTCCTCTCGCTTTTCTGCACAACAGAATTTCATTTCCGGGTTAAGTGTTGTATCCATTGAATTTTAAAAAGTTCGTGCTTGTATTAAACTTCTGACTTTAATCACATCGTGGAGAAAAACAGAAAGCATATATAGGTACTTAAGCGTAATCACATTTTTTGTATTTCATCTTCGTTTTCAAAAATGCACTAGAATAGAAGAGTAAAGTTTCTACTTCTGCAAGAAGTGAAAGGGTATATATCCTATCCTATATAAGCTCAGATTTTAACCAAAGACAAAAAAGCCACTTGAACCAGAGTTCACATTTAATCTTCGAGGCGCAAAAAACCGAACGAACCATTCATTTTATTATATTCTTGTCGATTCTCCTAGAATTCAAATGTATTAAATATCTACGCCACGAAGATGTGTGCAGTTGATGTTAGAGTGATGGAATGACTTTGGAAGTGGAGCTGGAATATTTCGCTGACTTTTCACTCCCTTCGTTCCCTTCTCCACGATGGTATTGATGAAGCAGAAATTCTCAAGTGGGAGAGAAAGAGTATCCCGTTAAAGCCAAAAACATAATCGTGGATATCATTGTATTTTACCATTGACTGACTCACTTGAACAAAGAAGGTATATATTTGCAGTCATTTAGAAAGAGTGGTGTGCGCATCGCCGTACTTCCAGTTGGAGTTGGAGAAATGGTGTTATTAATCTATAAAGCATCTTGTTTATTGCCGAGTTTAATAGCGAAAACTGCTTGGTATTCACTTCGACATGCTGGTCGTATCCAACGGTGTACTGAACTGAATCATCTTGATGATGATAAAGATGTAGCATAAGTTGCACCAAAACATTTGAACAAAATGAGTCATGAAGGATGGAGAACGAAAAAAGTCTGGAATTTCATTTTATGGCAGAAGACCGCACTCCTGCTAAAGCTCTGCAATTCTTCTCAACACCAGACCATACATGTCATACACTACGGATATATACTTATATACTTTCGGGGTTACGTTGCAAAAGGAGAAAAGCCAACCAAACCACTTGAAATTGTTTTCTGATTTGATTTAGAAACGGAAGTAACCAGGATTCTGGGATAGAAGCATTTCCATGTTCCTTCTTCACTGACTAAAAATCCTAACAAGAAGAGAAAGGGGATGTGGAAAGCTCTGAGAGGATGAAAATCCATCCAAGTTGGGAAGCTGAGAGAAAGAAAGAGAGTTGATGCTTTTCCACTTAGGAATTGATTTCATTCATTTTTTACAACCTTGTACATTAGCTATCATTGCGGTCGTAAACGTAAATGTACAAATTCTATTAACACGATAAAGGGAGACGAGATGTGGATTCTTTATCAATTACCGGGTTTGTAAACTGTTCAAAAATATTCGCTGTGGAATCGCAGAAATTTTGTGCTGCACAAAGGAAGATGAGAATTTTGTGAACAAAAATCCATTTTCACGTCACAATGCACAAGTGAAAAAAGTACGCCAAATTTCACCTAACAAAACACGTAATGAATTAAACAGCTTCTATCGTCGCTATCCGGGCTATCTAAGTTCTTAAGTTGCCAGCTGCAGAAATTGACACTAATTTTCGACGTTTAACGTGCTCATATTTTCTATTTCAGCTTCCAATTTTTTCCACTCTAAATCGGATACTGACAGTCGTTTCATTATCCTTTCTATTTTTGTGCTTCCAAAGCGAGATGTTATTTTTTTGACAATGAATTGAATGAAATCATATAGCGACCATGAAAAAGGGTATGTCTTTTAACACAATATACGACAATGACATTTGTACAATGATTTCAGTATCGCCAACTTCACATATGAAATTTTGTTTAGAACACGATGTCATTTCAAGGAGGATGTTCCAAAGAAGCAATGACAAAAACTGAATCCAGCAGGATACTCACTCTGAACAAAAAGATACAATTTTCGAGATTCAAGAGAGTATATATATAGTATATATCCTTTTTACAGCCGGGCACATGTCAATTCCTTCAAGTTCTTAACCAAACGATTTGCAGGAAACGAATGTTTCAGGAAAAGAGGAACAACAGGGGAAACTGGACGGGGTAACTGAAGATGAGTTCTTCCCTTTCCCTAATCTCCACTCTTTTTTTGTTGACTTTCCCTTGTTTCCTGAATAACACACTACCACTGCACGCCTTCAGGATGCTGATTGTGTCTTCTTAAATAAATGATGTGCTGTTGCCTTTTTCGCCCTCTTTATTCTTGTCATTGAATTCTTATATCCTTTCATGAACACTTTATAAGAAACATGAAAACTTTCTTTCGATTTGACAAAAACAGAGTTACTTCGCATGATGGCCAGTTGAGAGAAAGCCATAGTGAGAAGAAGAAACTTTTTTCAGCCATCCCCACAATTCCGATTTGTGAAGCCTAATGAAATGAAATAAGTCTTCACATTTTTCCTCCGTCTTTTCATTATCAGTGGGAAGTGTGTGGCAGACACAACAAAATCGAGTTACTTTTTTCGACAAGAGTCTGTGCGTAGGCAAGCATGAAAAAGGAAGTGTGGAGAAAAGGTTTCGTTTTCTCTCCAGAGGAGAGGAGAGAATATAATTTGAATTGGATTGACTAACTGAATAAGGTACTTCATATCTGTCGTGAACTTATTGATATTTCAAACAAGAAAAATAACCCCATTTGACAGTCCGTTTGATTCCTTCCAGGCAAAAGGGGTCAGTTGATTAAATGGAAAAAAAACTTTATTTTTTTTCTCGTATGTGTCCATGTTGGAAAAAATGCTAGTTTTTTTTGGTCTGGTCCGACAAGATTTCAATGCTTCACTTGGCAATGTCAACTGAATTTGGGTACAAATGACACAAACAAATCTTTTTCCATTGAAAAAGGAGTTGAGATGATGCCCTCTCGTTGCCTCCTCATACATATTCCAATCCTATTGAATGGATAATATGAGGGAAGCCTCACCAAACTCTTCTCTGTCGAAGGAAAAGTTTTCTTTTTACCTTAATCTTTCAAGAATGATACATTAGTATTGACATATTAAACTGTCCAGTTTGGATCAGAGAGCAACTTTTACCAATGATCCGCCTCCTTTTTCCCCTCTTTTTCAGAATGCATATCAGACTTTGCAGAAGTCCCCGCAGGGACAATGGTATATTACAATAGACGAGAGGGTCAACTTACATATATCAGAGATTTTGTTATGTTATGTTCGTCTGCCTGCACACAAAAATCCAATCCAAAAGTATTTCAATTTTTAAACGAGGGTGTTTGCAACCCTATGTCCACGCGATTTTTTTTCTGGTACGTGGATATATTCGAGGATTACTTCCAAAGAGATGCCTCCTATTCCTTGTAAATTCCGTCCCGTTGACACTTTTCCCAATCCATTTTGTAATAAAAACTCACTATTATTATTATATCAAAAGATCCACTTCATTGAACATGATTTTTCATGACAGAGCATTCACATTATTATATTTTTTTTAAACTTTAGCTTTTTCTTGTTAAGCAAACACATCCCACTTGAAAAGCTAGAGGCACCTTATTTGCATCATCTAATGAAAACATGGCGTTCCTCCTCAGCCCATTTTTCAAGATGACGACAACGGATCTCTGTTTCATATACGTGGCCTCGCATTGTTACGGCCCAAACACGAAAAGAGAGAGAGAGAAAAACAGAGCGAACTGATAAATCATCTGTTTAGCTTCGCCATAAGACGTTTATTACCGTCGAAAAAGGGAATCAAACCTTGTGTAAATTATAGAGAGGAGCGCATTAAAAAATCCCTTTTTCCTAAACCAAGATCATCAATATTATTTGTAATATAGGGGAATTGTGTCCGAATTAGGAATTATTAAAGTGTAGGGAATAAAAAAGGAGACGATATCATTCTCTGATCACAGAAAAAAAACATATCGCTACGAAAAATATATATATTTTTTTATTCAAACCGCTATCCTAGTTGAAAAGTGTTGTTGTACACGTATATGTAAATAAGAAACGCCTTCTGGTGCTCTGTGATCACCAATAATCACTGTTGTTTCTTCGTCTCCTCACATTAGCTTGAAAGATATTGGATCTATGTAAGAAGAGCCAGCCAGCCACCTCAAACCAGCATCATCACACATCACCACCACACGATTCACGATTATTCTTCTTTTTTCTTCGTCTCTCTCTCTCACACACTCTAGCCTCTCTTCCTTTAAAGACAAATCTAAACTGCTAATCAGACAAGAAGAGAAGGGCGAAAAAAGACTATAATTTAGCATTTTTATCTCACTTTACATTTCATTCTTTAACATATTTTTTTTCTGCGTGCAGTTCCATTATTCTAGTACATGTGCGCTAACTCAGGAATTTTATTTTCTTCTCTCTCTCTCTGATCTTACACAAATTCTGCGACCATGTTTTGCTGATACGCTAGAGATGTCGAAGCCGAAATAAATTTACAATAAAACAGAGAAAAAAGCAAATAGTTGTAAATGCTTTAATGAAGCATGATCGTAAAAAGCAAAATATACAAACAAGAATGAATGTATGAAACAAGGAGAATATTTTTTGGGAATCCGTTGTCATCATCATTATGTATGAGAAGGACCTGAAACAATCCTACGAGAGATAATTTTTTGCATATACTTTTCTTTCGTGCCACACAAGAACATAACACGAAGCCTTATCGTATGTGGAAGTCATCAGTCCCCATGCATGATGAATTGATACAATCGGAGCAGTTACAAGTTGCAATAATATATAACAAGGAGTAAAACTGCATTCAACACACACTTGACGATCACTTGATAGATATCATAGTTTCATGCAGAATAAGCAACGTGTGGTGCGGAGAGAGAACACCATTCATTCACACAAAAACATGATGATGCTCTCATAAGATTGAGCTTTTTCATGTATGTATAATACCTGCTCAAGTACCCTATAAATTGTACAAGTAAGCATATGCATCATTCTTATTGTTAGCAGTTAATCTAATATCAAATCCTTAATAGCTGATCAGAAAGCTGCCAGCTAACTGAATCACGACTGAGCTAAATAGATGAAGAGTTTAGACGAGGAGAGGGAGGCGAGTAAGCTTGTCGTGGAGAAAACAGATTACGTTTTCCGTATACTTACTTTTACACAAGTCAAGTGAACAAAGAGTGCAACCCTTTCTTCATAACTTGCTTATCAGCATCACAGAGGACTTGTAGAAAAAAAAGTCGGGTTCCCAACGGTGGAGTAAGAGAGAGGGAGAAAAAAGTCAAAGAATCCATACAGATATAGAAGGAGAAGAAACGCCTCTAGATATGTAAACTATCTTTCGACAACTCGGGGGATATGCTTTAACACGACAGCTCTTGAAATATCATGCACACAACAAGCTTTTAGTGTTTTCTGCATTACTGTATCAAATTGCCATTCCTATCATCACCACCACCACACCATCACCACCACCATCATCATCACATCACCGGTCCGCGCAAGTAATCGACAAGTAATCTGCATCAACACGTAATATACAAAAAAATGTAGTGTCTATTATATACCTTCGCGTTTCATATGTTTAATCAGACAGGATAATAGATTTTTTTTCCACTTGGCAGAACTGCAGTCATTATGCTGTCATTATAAATCAGACATTGCCATCAAACACACATTTATACTTCACGTTATGTTTATCCCCCAATCCGAACAAGTCATACAAAGTTTTGCATATATTTTTTATTTTGATTCTCTCTATATATACGCGTATGCATATTCACACATTATAATAACCAGCCTACACGTTTTTTTCACCCAGTCATCTTTTCTCCCTGAGACGTCTCAAAAAATCTCTTGATCTCTCGATTTGGACGACCATTGTAATAGAGAGGAACAGTCAAAGATATCTAAATGTGAGACAAGACCGGAGCGAGGAGAGAGAGATTCGATTCATTTCTTCTCATAAGCATAAGCAAAGTTGGCGTGTTTTTGCTCCTAAAGTCAAAGGTGTGCACAGTACTGATTTTCTAATGGTCCATAATTCTTGAGCCCATGTTCAGTTCAGAGGGAAAGGCATAAGAGCAGAGAAATCTGAAGATTCTTTTCTCTCAACGTCTATCTCTCTACTTCTTCAAAGCATCATCCCCTTTTTTCTTGTTCCTAATCTCTCTTATCATCATCTCTTCTCCACCACCACCATCATCCCTCATCCTCATAATCCAACAGTACACTACTCCACTCTACCTCTTCTCAGAGTGTTTCTCTCCTCCTCTCCTCTCACAGTTATTATCAAGCGTCAAAACACGTTACTAAACTTGGCATTCACGAGAAACTTCGTTTTGTTTATTTATTTTTGTGTGAAACAAATATGAACTCGGAAAGTATATAAGGATCCTTCATTGTTTCTTGCACGCTTAGTGTTTTTCTTTTTTGATTTCTCAGAGTTAAGCCCTTATTCGTGATAATAAGTGACTCTCTTCAAATTAAAAATCATGTTGATGGTGATGGCGATCATCATGAATCATGATACGTGCAAACACACACCACTTATGAGCAGTGTATATGAAAACGTTATAATGCATCATGTGTGTACCCATTTCTAAACTGGATTGTTTCAAAAATAAGATAAATGGATTAGGAACACAAGAGAAAAAGCTACACACTCATGGTTGATCAGTCAGAAAAAAGGGTCTGCTCTTTCTTAACTGATCTTTAATCCTATCCACACCTTGCTTTTTTTCTCATTCTTGTTCCCCCTCTCGTGTCGTAGCGTAGCAGTATTATTATTATTTTCGAAAAAATTGATCGTTGCTGATACGTGAAATGTGAAGGTATGTGAAGGTTGCGTTGCGGCATATATATATGAGGTATATTGGTGTGGTGATAGCACACATCACACATATGCAACAGACTGTTCTCCACCAGCAGGAGTCGTAAAAGATACCCTGTGGGTCCCTCTTTACCCCAGTTCATATCAAACCGATCACATATAAAACATATTATGCAGCACAAGCACAATACTTATGGGAAACAAGTGACGACGATTCATCGAAAGGGTCATCAAATCGCCATAATATTATTTGTACCAGACCGAGACCATACGCTCTTTTGAGGAATGATGGTGATGCTGACGGGCCCTTGTGTTCCTCACTTTTCCTTCTTATTACCATACCGATCTCTATCTGATCCTTTCTCACTTTTTAAAATTGATTGTTGAATATAATGGCTTACAGCATTCATAATGAGGGATCTTTATCGGTGATGATGATAAGGTTTTAGAGGTATGTACCACAAGAGTGAGCGAGGGACTCGAACAAGAATATTATAATATTTTTTATGTATTTGCGTTTCACTAACCTCGTCATATCATCCCCACTAAAAACTGAGAGCTAACGAGTCAAATCCCACTCTTGAATTTTTGAGTACCTACGAAAGCATATCTCAAACAGAAAATAAACAGACAGACGTAACAACAAAACTAGTTACTTGGATAAATGACAGCTTTTCAACACCTCCTTCCTCGACGGAAGATTTTTCTTTTAATTTCAAACATAATCTAAATTTATGTCTATCAGATCCAAAGTATATTCCTGTGTGCATCTCACACTCACGCTGTTTCGCTTTCGACACTTTTTCTGCTAACTGCAAACATCCTTTTTTGTGTTTCATCCTTGAAAGTATAAGCATAACTTTGTTCATGATCTTTATTATTAACCACTTGACAAAACACTCCTCCGGATCCCCTTGTATTCAACATGTAATTTACCAATTATGACCTGAAAGGGAATATATATTTTTTCGATGTAAGCCTCAGGTAATAAATTGCAGGGTCAGTACATTGGAAAAGAGACTGAGATAATTATATGATTCGTATCGTCCTTTTTTATCGCGCAGTACACAGATACTCAGACATCATCTGGATTTTCAGTACAGTTCATTCAATCAGCCAAGCTCCTGTTTTTCCACGAGAAAAAAATAACATTCACACAAGAGTACATAGTATGCATTAGTTGTGTGGACGTGTTTATGTCTGTTCAAAAAGGAATTAATCAAAGAAATCAATCAGCAAGACAGCAAAGAGTCGTAATTATTATCAGCCTTCTCCTTTTTATGGCAGTCAATTACGGAATACCTACGATCGTAATTATTTATTCGAATTGTACAATACGAAAAGGAGGATGAGAGGAGAAAAAATTTAGGGAAGGAATATTATGGCCAGGTGGCCAATCAGATCACACTTTTTTCCTAAACAATTACTTTTTAAAACATATCCCCTCACTTGACTTTCTTCCTCTAGACATTTTTCTTTTAGTCTTTGTCCATTTATAGATATTACGACCGGTAAATGCATAAAAGTGGTTTATAATCACCGTGTGTTTCAAACTTGCTATCTTGAAGATCATCAACAAAAGGAAATAAAAGTGCAATGACGCTCGCCTTCAAGATTCCATTAATTCATCGACGACGCAAAAGACAGTGGAGAGAATGTGCTACCAATACCAGACCAGTGACCAGCCGGCTACATATTACAATGAATTCTTTCACATCACATCGGCCAGTGAACATTAAGGAATGTGAATATTGCATAAGATCGCACCGTGTGTGTATGCTTCACTTTTCAAGGAGCACCTTTAATACTGCTCCGCTAGTTTTGGTTTATGAACAGGTTCTAATGGAGCAGAAGTGGACACATTTTTTTATTTGGTTGGACATAATTTGTACTTGTGATGCCGGCCGTCCGTCAAGGCAAGAAAAAGGAGTATATTTTTGGATGAATTGTGTATACTTGTCCTGCCTAATCCAATCCATTGTCTACCCATTTGAGTAATTTTAAAAATAACAATGTGTAATGCATTATACTGGGTAGGGAAGGGATGATAACAGCGAGAATGGACAGATTCAAGTTTGTCTACAGACCGGGTGAATAAATGCCGCTTGCTTGAAACTCTCCCTTACACTTCTCCGCTCCTATCCTCGCAGCAGAGATACTTGAATACAAACAACCTGCATTTATGCTACCCACCGCAGCCCTCTTCTCACAACAAGAAGTGTGTATACCCACAAAGAAGATAAAGGTGGGGAAAGCCTTCTGTTCTGAACACACATCAAGCATCAGCCAAAAAAACACTTTCCTTTTGTTAGGATAAACAACCACATTCCTCGCTAATGCTTGAACATTGAAAGAGTATCAAAAAAAACTTTTTCAACTCATATTCCATCAGTAAAGTAAAACGTTAAACTTCATTGTTTTCCTCACGTCTTCATATTTTATGAATTGACATTAAGTACTTCTCAAACCCTTTGTGTGTCGGTAAAAACAACTGTTTACTTTTTACAACCCAGCATCATCAAACGGATCATAGATTGTGGATGCTGAGAATATGTTTTTCTCACTTTAATTAACATTGATATTTATGTTTCTGGCATAATTTCAATAATCGTGAAGTTTACTAAAAGCTCTCGCAAACGTTAACGAGGATAAGCAAAAAAACATAGATTGCACAAACTCTGTTATAACTCTAATGTAAGAACAAAGTTTTAGTTACATGTGCCCATGTAAGAGAGAGAATCGATAACTATATGATTCCCCGTCGTGTTTCACATTATCACCAGCGTCCTGATTGACAATAAAATTATGCATCTCTGCACAACATCATCACCTCCTCCACGAGCATAACGACATAATAAAGATAGGGATCAAATATGATTGTGATTATAATGATGATGATGGCACACATAGAACAAAGCACGGAGCAATAAAAACGGAACATGGCAGGTACAGCATAAGCACACATACGCATTACTCGCGTTTCTCATTTGTTCGTTGCAGATGAAACGATTTATTTTTACAGTATTGTGGTGTCTTGTGAAGAAGAAACAAAAAATCAAGGTGTTTCAAAGGATCGAACCTAATGAGTTGACAACTGTTTTTATAGCAGCCCGTAAATACTTGTTAACCATTGATTGAATCATATAAGACCGGATTCGACTACATAAACGCCCTTTTTCTTAGGATAAAATATTATGCTTCAAGCTGTACATAACAATTGTGTTTGAAAAAGAAATATAAGTAATGAGCAATTATCTTTTTTTCTTCTTTTGTTAACGCACACTTATCAAGAAGGAGGAACGAGGGATGAATCTATTTTATAATAAGTTTATAAGTTTGAAAACAATCTCAACTCAAGATGATTTGAAGCTGTGTGTGCAAGGTGCAAGTCCGAAGCCTATATGAGCTATACACACAGTTTACGATTTCCTCCGATAAAGTATATATAACTGACCTGTGTGAATGTGAGTACGCAGCAGGAATCATCACTCTCCGAGTGTAGTAATCGCTTACACAAATAAAACTTCTTTTAATTATCATTATTGCTGAAAACAGTTAGACTGTTTTTAAGTTAGAATAGAAGTGTGCATACAATATATCATTCATCGAGTAGTTTTTGTTTTGTGAATGATGCTTTTCTGAGAGAGCTTATCACTTGAAGAAATCATCACGGTGTGGTTGAGAGTAATCTGAAATAAGGGAGACACGGTGCTTGAGGAGAGGAATAAACTTTTTATGCTTGTAACAATTATATGTATATTTTTTTCGATGAAGATTCGCACAAATGATCAAAAGAGAGTAGCAAATATATCTTGTGTACTATTTACGAAAAATAATTATTATAAGCACAACTCATGTATTTTTTTATAGATATACCAAGTTTTCTGTCTGTGATTAAAATCCGAATTGTAGCACATAATGATGATACTTTGATTACGCGTTAGTAAACATCAGCGAGTGAAGATGTTGCGCTGTGTTGTTGAAAGAAGGGGAATTACGTGGCTGTTACACAGCTCACACATAATCAACGCACATAAAAATTTTGGTATAGTGAAGAGATATATCAAATTCATATATTATATATGTATATTATCGAGATTACTAATTGGGAAGAAAATGAGGAGGGTTAGAGAAACAGCCCCGGAACTCCTATTCCTTGTCTGTGTATGTTGTTTACGTCTGGTATAAACGCGAGTCGGAAAGAAATCAAGGTACTCTGTCTGACAATGAGAGTGAAGTTTGAATTATTTGGTAGAAAATTACAGGCAAAGAGGAAAAGTACAACAATTGGGATATGAGGCTTGAATAAAAATTATGTTAAATTAGGAGAAACGAATAATGGTATTACATTGTATATGGGTACTATGTATTATTCCAGTTGGGTGTTTATAGTATATCCATGCAGTCTGCGTGCTTTGAGTCCGTGTTTCATGGGGCACATTGGCGAAACGGTAGGATGTTATGCAACTGAAAGCATAACTTATTGAAGTGAACACTTTTTGGATACTTTGATGAGTTCTAAGATTTTCGATAAGATGGTCATATCCCATGATATGTGTGTGCACAGTAGTGAACGTCACTTTTTTGCTCCTATTTAATTTCCCGTAAAATGTAGTTTCATGATCACTTTCAGGCAATAGGAATTTTTATTCGAGAATTATTTCTACAAACATTCGGCGTTGAAAGTTCAGAAGAGTTAGTTTACATTGTTCAATTTTCAAATACTTTCTTCAAGAGACCTAAGATGATATGCTTCTGTATCATTTGCACATCCATGGGAAAAGTATTTTAAATAAGAAAAAAACATTTTAATGTCTTAAAGTCTCAATGCTCATCCTCAATAAAAATGATATATTACTAAATCACTCTCCACATAATAATTACTGATATGAAGCTAAGGAATAATACCTCATCGTCTTCAAGAAATGAAACGATTAATATTCGAGTATATATCCTGTTAATGCCAGTCATTTGTGTTGACACGTAAGGATTATCATTTAAATATTGTTTGGAGAAGGTGCATAATATTACATTTTCCTTGATTATGCAATCTTATACAAATACTAAGAACTTGATTTACAGGAGATTCTTGAGAAAATCTTGTGAACTTGAGCTGCTCTGTCACCTCTGCCACGCCAGTGAACTCACGGAGCTAAGGTGCACACATAAAGAGAGTGCAAAGTGGTTCTAAATGTTCCTTCGGGCATTACACGACGTGGCGATAAGGGAGCTCCGCTATCATATGTCCACTGCGATTACGTTTTTTAGATGGAAATATCAGATGACTCTCCTCTACCATATACATCATACAAGCAGGCGTGAGGTTTAAGATGGATATATACCAACACGAAATCAAGCTGTTTAAAACGGCATTAATCTATATAAATACTCACTCAGCTCGCAGGTGAGTCTTTCAAGAAGCCATAACTCTTTGTCCATCTGTCACGATGAATAAACCAACAAATCATTTCCGAAATGAGAGTCTTTCCCCATCTTCAGCATCCCTTCGGTCACCCTCACTTATGCATGTGTGTTGTGTATATGCATATGCCTTGTCTTCTTTCATCCATTTTAAGGAATATTCTCTCATCTCCGGGTTATTACCAAAGCACGATACATAATTCAAAATTATGAGGCCTTGCAGCGAAAACGCACTTGGAGGATAGAAACGCATATATGAGCTCTTGAAATCGTTGAGAGCACAACTTGATGTTGTCAGTCTTATATAGCGAGTATAAGGGTAACATTATTTTCCTTTTCCTTTTTAGATGGTCGCTTGTCTATCCGGTTTCTCACCTTCAATTTAATACTCTCCTTTGAGACAAGGTAAACAGTTGTAAGTCATATGCACGTCTCAAAATGTAATCGTAGGTAATATATTGCACAATAAAGTAACTTGGAAGGATGTGCTCTTAAAACATTATCCCAGGCCCCCCGCAGTTTCATCATGGTATGGGACCTTAAAGCACCCATTATATTATCTTCTCATTATCTGACTAGAGAAACATGATTGCATTTTGTTTTAATTTAAATTTCATTTCATTTCGCTGGATGTCAGGTTCACAACAAGCAAAAAACCCTCAAGACTAGCTTATATTAATGTATCTATGTATGTATATATGCGCACTGTCTGTTGTGAGTATATTGTGTATTGTTATTTATCCGACGACCTATCTCTGAGGATCTTAATTTTCATGAACTACCAAACTCACTTTTTAGTGCATTAAACTTCACAGCATTTTATTTAGCTACAAGTTTCAGCTACTGGTTATCTCTCTCAAGCCATCTCTCGAGGGTTTGGCTTTCCGTACATTTTTTTTCTCATCGAATAAATCATAGTGATACAGAGGTGGTATCATTCAAGAACTTTTTACCTGTAAGCAATACTGCGTGCATATACCTACATATCGCTGAGCACAAACACAAACATTTTTAACTCGGACACTTTGTGCATTCTCCAAAAATAATAGTCAGAAGCAAACATTCTTACAAATATCACGAAGATTGAAGATTTCTAAGTTGCAAAAAAGTAAGAAAAAAAGTTCTCCAATTCATGCCCCACCTGAGTGCGGTTGTGGTCTGGTGATCGGCATTATTGGAATTCATACTCCGAATCATTGTATCATTTCACGTAAATTGCTTTTGCGGTTTTGCAGACAGACGTACTCAATTCATAATATTGCACTCTACATTAAAATTCTTCGGGTTTTGCAACTTTCTGCCCTAACCTGGGAAAACCTTTGAATCAAAATGTGCAACCATTGAAGAAATGGAAACATAATTATGAATGAAGGCAGCCCATGCATTACACTACTTTCCTCTTTATTGATGATGCAACCTCATGATCGCGAGTGCTTACTTTTGGTCTAATATTAGTTAAGTCAACGCAACATGAAACACATTAAAGTAAATGTGTAGCAGCAGCAGTAGCAGCAGCATATGCATCATGATTCTTCTATGTCTCACTAAATATGATTATTATCGTGATAAGGAAAATGGAAAATGATGCGATATCTCAGTTCATTTAGCTTTTGTGGAGTTCTTCTAGCACTCCTCCAAGTTTTCTCCTTTTCTTCTCTCTACCCCCAAAAAATCCTTATCTGCTAGCTTCCACATGAACAGCAAAGGAGAAGTACACACACACAGGAGCTAGGCTCTGCATAAAAGTGATAAGATAAGGGGTTCTGATAGCGAAAACTGCGACTTGCCTTTTCGGACAACTATTTCCTCCTCAAGTAAACTTACTTAAGCACTAAAACTTTACTCTACTGAACACCAGTTTTTTTTGCTATATCCTATTGTTTCGTACTTTGATGTCCGTGTGTGTGTGTGAATATGAGTAAATGTGATACAAGGAAAGAAAACACATATTCTAGTTGACGATATACAAGCTTCCTCCCAACTTAGTCATAACATCATAATGCAGTCAAGTCAGTCATCCAACTTTTGCAGCCCTTTTGCTTATCGCCGATAGTCAAACAAAATCAAGATAAGATTCATAAACACACAAAAAGCTGAGGAGCATTACTTGAGTGCAGATTGCATATATGCACACACACAGAGAGAGTGCGTGTGCTAAGTTCGTTCGCCATATATAAACATTCCTTGCAATTGGTTGATGATGATATGGAAGCTTTTATGATGAGGATGATAAATAAAAGTATACTCACAGAGTCAGTGAGACGACGACGAGGAAGATAAACATGTATGGGAATTGATAAGTGTGCTTTGATAAGGAAAATAACTTATCACGACAAAATCAGTTAACAGAAAAGAACGGTTTAACCTGTTTCCTCTGAAAATAGCTCTAGCACAAAACGATACATGGAATATACATATTTCGCTCTGCTGATGAAAAAGCCTGCAAATAAGGAATAATCCAATCCAGTACACTTACACTTACTATACGACCTTATGTAAATTCGAATATTGCGGAAGACTCATATTTGCTCTTTGTCATGCACAGTTTGGATAAAAGATTATCTTGTGTGTTCATTTAATACCTATATCCCGCAACCAAAAACATAGACTTTTGTCCTGACCTCGGTGTATGATGTCGTTGGGTTTGATGCAGTTTGCAATAATTTGAATCAAATTTTTGACGCCATAAGTCCACACTGTTTACCTCCGTCATATCAACTGAAATTGCTCACTTATGCAATATAATATATCAGTTATACTTCTGCGTGACTGGAAGTAGTTTCTAGCATTCTTCTTAATGCTCAAAGTCAACCCAGATTTGTTTGACACCTCGAGGAAAAAATTGCATTCGAGAAGAGAGGATTGAGAAAGTCTTCTCTCTCTCGAATCAAATCATCCAAGATGCATGTATGTATTTAGGTAACGTCTTTTGTTATGCCATATTTAAAACTGAGATATTGAGTAAGAATATATATTTTTATCATGAATTATTCCGTTGATTCGGATAATCAATCATGCTCCAAATTTCTTCCTTTATATCACACGTCCTTATTTATAATTCAAAGTTTCATCACACTTACGTAGGTACGTACGTGGAGGAAGATTTCACATGTAAATTACAAACTGTGGAAGTCAAGCAATATTTATTTTGTATGTTGAAAGCGATATTATTTCCCTACTAATCATAATCTCTAAGTAAGCGAAGCAGGAAGAATCAATTTAAAAGTAAATTTTTTTTGCTCCTTACATTTCAGTGGTTTAGGGTTGCTTTGTTTTCTTCTCGACATTGTGAGATAAAGTATAGCTGCGAGAATTGATGTTACTCCTTTTGCAGTTTAGATTACAGTTGTGATTGTGCTATAAACGCAATCTATTTCAATTTAGCTATTTAATAAGATGAGACTGTTCCAATACAGTTCTGCACACCTCACTTTTCTAACCTAGCTGAAAGATGTCTTCCAATGGACTTCGATTTGCTGACATGGTCAGCAATAAGTGATTCGAAACATGATGGGCAAATCCCAGATGGTGTCTCTCGTTTTCGAACATTTTGGCCATACACAAACTTGAAGAGTGTCACTTGAATCTTTGTTATTCGAAGATAATTTATTGAATAATTCACACCTACTGACTTAACAAAGGACTATATATATATTTTCCTGTTCTTCACCGTGTAAGTCAAATTGCAGAGTATTCCATTAAGTTCTCGTGGTGAACATGAGGCAAGCAGCAGCTTTATTGAGAAATCTCTTCAAGGATACCGTTCCAATGAAGTGATTATATCAGGGAGCAATCTTCGACACTGTTCACTCAACATCAAACTCAAACGAGGGGTAATTTATGTGAAACAACAAACAACATTTTTACATCCAACTTTCAAATAATGTTTTCCAAAAAAATCCTCTTCTCGATTCTGCTGTAAAAGAATTCACTGAAAACAACCGTTTATTTTTTTACATGAGAGCGCTGTACCATTATTATTTTCCAAGATAGACGAATCTTGTCGTAATGCAAATGTTCGGTTCACTCTGATCTGGATCAGTGATAACATAAATTTCTAATCAATATTTGCATTACAACAGAGCTTCAATCTCGGGGAGCATTTTTTTATATGTGTGTTGTTGATATAGTCGATATAGAATGCAATCCGGTGGAAGAATGAGTAATTCTCCTCTTACTTCACTTCGCTCATCTTTGTCTGTCATAAAGCTTGCAATGTGTCTTCCCTCTTATATCTTTTGCTCTACGCCAATGCACTATTTACGATTTTTTTTACATATAATCGGACCAGATTTCAGATTTCTTATCAAAATCCTGTTTTCATTATCCAAATCATTATTGCACACGGAGGGAAAAGACAATAGTAAAAACCATTAGTATTTGTACTGAATGTTCATCAATACCTATATATTATTTTATTACATTATCCACTATTCTCTCATGAAGAAGTGTTCACTTTGGATTTTCAATCTCAATATTCACCGTTTTAATATATATGCTATTAAAGATGTCTTCTCCATTTACGATCGCATATATGCATATGCAGAACCGAGTCACTTAAAAACAACCAAACACCTTTTGTCAATCTCACTTTAAACTCCGTTCAAAATTGGGGTGTATATAATATGGAGTTAGTCATTAAAACCTAAGGATAATCCATCAAATAATTTATCAAGACGAGTTATGTAATGAACTCTGAATAAGTCAAGTAAAATGTTTTAGTTGTCATTCCAAAGTTGTTCTGTCAACACTCGAACTCTGTTTTCCATGACAGGACGATGCACTTTTTTATTCATGCTTTTTTACACTTGTCCATACAGTCGAGTGTGTGACGCTGTACTCTACTTTTCAGCTGGTTCACTCATGGAGTGAGTGAGTATATAGCAAATGTGTGTAATGTGGGCACACGTTAGCCGGTGTTCCGGAACGAGGAGCGAACGGCGATGTGGAGGCTCTGACACACTGAAGACAACTGAGCTGGCTCTACTCGTGGTTTCATGAGCAGCTCCGACAACAGCTCGCTCCTTGCACATGCCAAAGGCATGCCGAGAGAGAGAGAGAAGCAGTAAATGCATTTCATTTCAAGCATCTCAGCTCGCACTCGTACTTCTCACATAACAATACAAGTCAAGTTGAAGGATAAAGGGGAAAGGCAATCTACAAAATATATACAGCAGAAACAAAATCGTCGTCGTGAACGAGCTTTTTTGGATTTGTATGTGTGCTGTCTTTATCAGTCCAAGAGTATGGAAGTTTTAACGTAATAATATTGCACTTACCGACTCATTGTAATGTGTGAATACATACGTTCTAAATGTACCGACTGCTAAAAAGTGACATTCTTCTCGAGGAAAGTGTGCGTTGTGTGGCACTTCAGATGTTATTTTGGGGATGGAACGCTGCTTGTCAGTCATTCCTAATTTCACTGGACACACAGGTTCATTTATTAAGGAAACAATATACCACTTTTACATAATATGCATACCTCTGGTTCTATGCAATTAAAAATTCTTAGCATGGATAAAATGTATATGGGTGAAGGATATAGGTTTGCCTAATGGAATTGCAGAGCTTGGGGAATTATATTTGACCAGAGACATGATGACAATATTGTTTCAGGTGCTGTAACCCAATTTTAAATAACATATTTCGTTGATTTTATTACAAAATGGGAGAATGTAAAAGTAGGACTTCCCTTGTTCTTGTTTGAACCCTAAATTGACAAATTAGTGATTTTTATGAATGTACATCGAATGACGCGTTCAATTTTAGTCAAAGTAGGCCGAATATTTATTCATGTGATTAATAATTTAAAGTAGAGGAACCCATTTTTCTTCCCCTCGCCCGCTTCGCTGACGTGAGTGAGTGGACTTCGCTGCAATGCAACACGGAACCAGTCATAGATGAAGAAGCAGAAAGAAACAAGCTAAGCAGCTTCATCATTATCTACTCAAAATATTGACGTGATACTGGAAGATACGTACTTACAATTAGGTCTAGGTACTTGTGACAGTTAGCGCACAAACCAAGTATTTTTGCAATAGTTTGGTGTAAAACCCAGTTCACCTATGCAGACTCTAAAAGTATACATGTAACAACCTTTACAAAGAAGCAATTTAAGACCAAACATGTATCACCTTTAAATGACATTCATATACGTTAGCATGCAGACTGTGTGAGATATTGTGATACTTATCACAACCACAGATCAACGTTCATGGCCACAATTTTATGTGTTTCTTATTCTTTAAACATATATCTTTATCTTCACACGTAAGCACAGGAAAATGATGCTGCGTCTGCGTATCCACCTCCGCCGCGCGCACACTCATCAGACAATAATGCCTGGGCTCAACCGCATAGCTAGAAGATAATGGATAAGTAAAATGAGATATATGTGCATGTGGCATATACTTACAAACACTAATTACTAGTAACCTTCCCAAACAATATCGTTTTTTGTAGATAAATAACAGATAGCAAATTATTGCTGGCGCTCTTGAAGACGCTGACGCTGATCTCAGGATTTGAGATAAGTCTTTGAAGTAAGTACCTTCCCTGCCTAATTTTGCAAATTAATTCCATGCTTAATTTGTAGAAGGATCTTGCGATTATATTCCTAGGTTGGCAAACAGGGAGTACACCTTTACTATTCCACTTTTCATATGCCAGAATTTACAGATAATTTCATTAGGTTAAAGTAATAATGGCGAAATTATTTCCAAACATTTGGTTGGTAACATCATACATGGGAAACAAATATATGCTTAAAGAATCCATATTCCGAAGGGTCGATCTGTCGATCTGCTGAGGCTACATTGTAATATCCGTTGTCAGTAGCCAGGAAGGGCGATTTTTGGACACATACAAATGCTGGGATGATGTAATCTTGTAAATATTTGTCTCCAACAGTATCTGACAGCGCTTCCGAATGCGCTACATCCTACATATCATTTGTTGAGACATTCATAAAGAGTCATGTCATAGTCTTATTGATTAAACTGCGCACATGATCGGTTTCACTCAATCTCTTTTGGTTAA
The DNA here is from genome assembly GCA_034687055.1 of Heteromurus nitidus. Lineage (NCBI taxonomy): Eukaryota > Metazoa > Arthropoda > Collembola > Entomobryomorpha > Entomobryidae > Heteromurus > Heteromurus nitidus. The sequence goes on from JAQFZW010000501.1 coordinate 55,317, forward strand.
GCATAACTCATAATCAAATCATTATTTTATTCATCCTTTTCTTTTTCAGAGTTCACTACAGTATTATATGAATACCTAAATATAGACACATTCGACATCATTATTTTAGTGCAAGTTCTGATTGCGTGTGGTATGAGACAGCGAATGGAACTGATAAAGCGAGTTGAAGTGACAACTTCAAGCTGTAAAAGACATGAGGATCTTGCAGTTGAGTCAGAAGACATTAACAATAATCAGAATCAAACATAGAGAGTAGATAACTCAGATATCTCTCCACATCTTCCGGCGTTTTGAGAAACAAAGACTACAGATATATGACAAGTGTTCAGAGTGTTTATTACGCCAATGTGATATGGACGAAACTTAAACGTTTAAAATTACTAGTACACCAAGCTGAAGCTGGTGTACATTACTATGTAAATTTTAAGTAATATAGAAAACATAACTGCTTCGGTTATCGGTTCCAACTAATATTCTATCACAGACTGAGACATAATATATACGCGTAGACAAGATAAGTGATTTCCTTGTGCTGACGTTCGTTTGATGCTACTCTGCTTTGTGCTTAAAATCGGTTTTGTAAGTCAATTTATAATCGGTATAGTGAATAGCATTGTGAATAGTAAAGGGTGCATTTTGGTGGCGATCTTTCCTTTCAAGAGCGGCTTATGTAATAATATGAACTTGATATAAGCGATACATGTAGAACTTGTTTTAGGATATCATTTGGCAATGAATCATCTACAAACATAAAGCTGGAATGAAATTTTTGTGTGTCCCTGTGTGTGTCCATGTGTGTGTCCATGTGTGTGTGTGTCCGGCACTGTGTGATTGGCTCTTCAATAATTCAAATGCTGCGGTTCCCGGCGGAATCTCAGATATAGCCACCTCCACTCTATGGGCGTGAG
>JAQFZW010000502.1:0-56117 GCA_034687055.1 Heteromurus nitidus
TAGAAGCACTGTCCATCACAAACCCGATGCATTTCCCGAAGTTTCGACTGAAGCAATTTGTCCCTTGTTGTGGAAAAGGTGGGGCCGCCAAATCCTGGTTGTGCAGCTGGTTTGAGTTCGTTTGGTGTGGTGTATGGGCGCTTCTCGATTTTCATCTGATTTCCTAGACTCCACCATCCTGCTGCGGCGAAGGAGACATCGGGGAACAGATGTAACAGCAAGAGCCCTGTTACCAGAACGCGTTTCAAGGTTGTCAAAAAAGGCGACATTTTTACAGTATTTCAAATAAACACGAGCTTAGAAATGTCGTCGAAATAAAATAGTTCCCGGATACGGAAGCCACTTCTACTTTCATCGGAAAGACTGCTCTGCTTGAACTTCACTTGTTCGGAGCCTGGGTGGGGTCGGGGTCATCCATAGTTACCTCTGGGGGGTCATCAACAGTTGAATGACATCTGCTGACATCTTTCTTTACGCCATAATAAAAAAAGTGCTCCTCTTGGTCAATAGCATTTTGCAATGGTCATGCCAGGGTTGAGGTAATCCCTAAAGTCAAGGTGGGATAATGATAGAGACCTCATTTAGACGTAGGCACGAAAACGCCAATGCATCGATATTAGTCAACGACCCTGACTGATCTGAAGAAACTAGTGCATCAATCATACTGCGAAAGCAACTAGCAAATTACACCAATAAGCTTCATCACATGTGTATTACTGTGACTAGGTGTATTACTAGATTTGCATAACGATGCATGAAAAACGTGTGAACTATAGTTTTCTTTTTGTGGGATATTACATCAAATTTTATGGCGTTTGATCTTGTAACAATTTTTTTACTAATCGTGGCAAAATAATAATTATGAGTTCATACGAACACTCGTCAAAATGCATATATCGAAAACATCCGCATCTTTTGTAACATTAGCGCACCCTCTCAGCACTGAGAACACACACGACCATAAATATAAAATCATTAACTAACTGAAGCAAAAAATTTGTTTTTGTTACTTCATTTTCCTTAAAGACAAAAGCCAAAGAAAGAAAACAATAATATTCAACTAATCACAAACATATTTAGCCAAAAAACACAGAGAGAGAGGTAAAATACATAATGGTTTACTAACTTTGATGGTGTTTACTAGACTCTCAAATTGCGAGTGCAATTTGGAAAAAAAAGATGCAAAGGATATGTAATATTTGTAATCTTGATGAGAAAAAAATTATACATAAATGTTATGCACTTTAATGCTACTTTAATTCGCTATGAAAAGAACGTGCTTACAAAGTTTGAGATGCATGCGGACGCGGATGGTAAAATGGTATGGCGTGTGGGTGGGTGGTGGAGTAATTTTATCTCCGCAATTATTTTCATATTTACAATTACAACACAAACATAAATTTATAAGTATGTTTCTTGTCTTCCTTAAAAAATTTGAATTTAAATGTATAACACATATCCTTTAAAGAAAGTCATTAAAGTATCTTTTAAAAGAAAACAAGGCATCTTCCTTAATAAAATCCAAAAAAAATATTGATTTTCTAATTCTAACGCTTCAAAATGCCCCAGAACGTTTACGTTTGAAGCTTGGAGCAATATATGGAAATTGGGTAAAAAAATTAATTAAGTTTAATTAATTATTATGTGATAATATATTAATGATATTTTAACAATTAAAACTGCGTCAATAAATGAGTAACAATTTTCTTGGTATTGGCCGATAGAAAATTGGAAAAATTCTAGTTCGATATGATGATCATGGGATATATAGTCGTGTGTATCATGTGTAGATAACTTAAATATCTTGGTTATCTGATCTCTTCTGATGCAAACATTTATGCAAAAGTTGAGGAAAACTATGAAGTTAAAGGTTACTCCATCCACTTTTGACTAACAACCAACCAATTTTCCTAAGGTTTAAGTCAACCAGTTAGCTTCTAGCTTATGCAAGTGCAAGTGCACACAAGGTGCGTATAATGCAATCAGGAGTAATTAAGTTTGCAACATTGAATTTTTTTAGAAGATATATTTTATGTGGTTTTGGTATGAGCATACGCAACAAACTTCTTTTTTTTTGCTTCTTCATTATCTCTACAAGGAATTCACATTTGCTCTGAATTGTGCATGAAAGAAGATGACATAATAATGCTATAAGAAGCTTTAATATAACAAATCTCTCTCTCAAGTCTGACTTGATCCTTATCTCTAACCAGATTAAAAAAACTAAACTTTTATCGCGTAATTGTGATCATGACACATGAGCCGTCGTAATTGTGATCATGAAATGATGACGAGATGACGAAGGGATATGGTCATGCATCACAGTTTTATAAGAGAGAAAAAGTACCTATGAAATAAATGGGAAAGGAAATTTTGTGCCACAAAACAAAGTAAAGCAGGTGTGTGATGTGTGATGGGACTATTTAACTCATTTTATACTTGTAACTTTAGTTAAAATTAAGAACAAAGTTTAGAAAAAATACAACCATGAAGTAGACAAAAAAAGACAGAAATCCTTTTAAAAATGAACATGAGCACATGTCGTGTGCAGATATAAAACTCAAGGTTTTCAAAGGGCACACAAAGGGACTATATATGTTTTTTGGTTCTCGAATCTCGAATAAAAAACACTAAAACCAAGTCAAAGCCATGATGAGTGATGCAAAACTTAAAGTACATGAGGAACAATTAAACGAAAGTGAATGTGAATTTCACAAGCATTTATTAAGCTTAAAGTGACAAAGACAAACGGACAAACGACATTGGAATTGGATGCTCATTCATATTCGTGTAATATGAAACTTAAGTCGTCAGTGAATTGGAAATGCAGACAGTTACGCTTTGTTTGAGATGAAAGATAAGATATTCATGTGGATTAATTTTTATGTAGTTTTAGTTTTGTTAAACTTTGATCTTTTCGAGGGTCTTGAATTGGAGTTGAGGAGACATTCCACAGATATATGTAACATTAACTGTCTTAATGCATTTGAAGTGGATGACTAAGGTAGCCTCTGCAAATTGCATGTTCTAAACGGGAAACCTTGTAAAAATAATAAATATAAATATTGTTAACAGCGAGACGACTTTAATTATATGTGAAATTAATGGTCTGCTAAAATACCATTTGAAATGGAAATAAGAATTAAAAATGTGGTTAATGAACCGGTTTCTTTTTTTTAATTTATTGCAATTTAAGGCACTACGTCACATGAAATCATACATTCTGTATGCATTTTTTGAAATTATGACAAATGTTTTTGTGCATTATCTAAATAATAACTATATTTTTAAGCAATCGAAAAGCTGACTCCCCTCTTCTTTGGTTTCGGCTTGTTGGGCTCGAAGGCTTCCTGAATCTCCTCCAAACTCTTGCCCCTAGTCTCCGGCACGGACAAGTAAACTATCACAGTGCCGACCAGAGACACACTAGAAAATATCCAAAAACTCCAGTAAATCCCAATAGCGCCCACCATCGTCTGATAAATCTTCGTCACAATAAAGGCCGAGCCCCACACAAACGTTGTCGCAATTGCGGAACATAATCCCTTCACATCCGGATGCAACACTTCCCCCATAATCGTCCAGCTCAGAGGTCCAATCCCAATGGAGAAGGCGATAATGAAGACAATCACACTTACCAAAGGTAGCCATCCAATTCCTTGTGGAATTTTATCGTGATTGAGCTCCTTCAAGTAGAAGAACACGCCCAGAGCCACGAAGCTCAGGCCCATCACGAATTCAGATAAAATCAAAAGAATTCTTCGTCCAGCTCGATCGACGAGAAACGTTCCAAGAAGAGTGGCAACCACTTGGACAACGGCGACAATAATACTGGACCAATATGAATCCAGGCCGGTTCCAGTCTGGGAGAAAATGTCGACGCAGTAGAAGATGACAACGTTGAAAGCGGAAGCTTGTTCGAGGACCATCAGACACAAGCAGACGGCGAGGGGCTTCAAAACAGTTGGCTGGAGTAAATGTTGCAAGGTTATCTTCGGTTTGGATTCATTCTCGGACCCTTCCTCGGACTCCATAACGAGAGCAGCGACTCCGGGCCCATGAAGCCATGCCAAGGCGCTTGCCGCTCGTTTCTTTTCTGATTTCTTTAGAAGGTATCGTGGACTTTCGGGGATGAAGGGGCAAGCTAGCAGGAATACTCCTGGAATGGAGGCGGAAATGAATGCTAGACTTTTCCAGGAAACAAATGTGCCCACAACGTATGCAAAGAGGATTCCTGATACAAGCATCATTTGGAAGGAGTTCATCAGCATTCCTCGAATATTGCTCGCCACGGACTCGCCAATGTAGAGAGGGGATGAGAGAGAAAATACTCCTCCGCAGAAGCCTGTTATGAAGCGCCCTGCGCACATCATATAAATGTTAGAGGCGAAGGCGACGAGAAGCCAGCTGAGGATGAAAGGAAGGGAAAAGACGATCATAGTTCCTTTCCTGCCGATTCGTTCCACCGTGAATCCAGCCACTGGAGAGGATGCCAGGGCTCCAAGCTGAAATACAAAAAACAGGTCAGTGTGATCATTTGAAAGGTCAAAGGCGGAATGGATGGAGAATAATTAAGTTTAAAATTTACGGTGGCGATTGATCCAATCCAGGATTGTACCTCCTGGGATATATTATGGAATGGGCCGCCAACCTCCTTAACCATGTCTGGCAAAGCTGGGGAACTCCAGGCGAGAACTGTGCCAAGTCCGAAAATCCCGGTGGTCACTGGTAAAGAATGAGTTCGGGCGATGTAATTAGTTTTTACTAAAAAAATGATTATGACAGTTGGAATTTATCAGTTTAATGAAGGAAATATACCGGCAATCGTGGCCACGCATTGATGAACGATGTATTTCGTATTTGAGGCGGTCATGCTGGAAACGTTGCTTCTTACAAGACTCCATGAAAACTTAAAAACAAAACCCGAAGGAGACTTCAGCACAAAAGATTTAAGAAGAAAACCACACAGTGGAAATTTTTATTCGAAAATTATAAAGTTCAGGTAACTTTTCTCCGTCACAATAGGAAAAATACAGAGAATGGCAGAATTGGTTTGAAAAATTTGCGAGTTGAAGTTACAAATTGATCTTGGCGAAGATCCTGGTGGGCGAAGTTCCTTATATACTGGAATTTTATCACCAGAAATTCATAAGAGAAAAAATACTTAATACAAAATTCTATTACTTAGGTCGGTTAAAGGAAATATTTTTTTTCATGAGAGCGAAGTCAAGTCAGTCATTAGCACTATGCTCTTTTATGCTCCTGAATAATTCAAGCAACATAATGACTTTGTTCATTGAAAGTCAGACGCGATCTTCAAAACTGCGAGTGACTTTCGTGAACTTGAGTCAATTAGAGAACTAATTAGTATAAATTATCTTATCTATGGTCAGGTTCTTTCGAGAAGGATGATCTCACGTTTTTACAAAGATTATTCAGTTATTCACAGGATAGTACATATGTAGTCATTTATCACAGTTTTCTTTGTTCATAATTTAAATACACTCTGTTATCACGCGATGGGCTATGGCTCTTGATTGAACTTAATTTTTCTTTGTCTTTGTCCTTAAAGTTAAAGCTAACGAGTACATTTTCATTTTCAAGATTGTATTCTTATTGAGATTCCAATACAACAAAGTCTTGTAAGTTTACTTCGAGTGCAACTTCTGGCTCTGTGCAGTACACTTCCACGGTGCAGATCACTTTCTTATCCTGTACTGCGTTGACCTTATCCACCATCTCCAAATGATTGTAGTCGAATGCCTTCCAGATGCAGATGTTCCAGTGTTTCGTGTCTTCGTTGACAATATCCAGGAGAAGATACGGAGGTCCATCGAATGGTTCAAGGTCTGCAAGTTTCGGTAAATTTCCCGGAGGGTCGGAACTCATTTCAGCTGGGAAGAGCAACGGTCCACAAAATTGCTTGTAATAAGAAACAATTTTCTTTACCATGTCACGGCACTTTTCTTCTTGAAGAACTGGAATAGGGCAGAAAGATTCACATGATTTTAAGCAATATCTTAGATTAGGATCTAACTTTTGAGTATACGAATAATATATTACTTTTTGGATCAAACTCAGGAAGTTTCCGGACAAATGAATACCATGACGTGTTCTTATAGAAATCAAATGACTGAAAATTTTCGAGAATTTTGTAATCCTTTTGTTTGGAGCTTATCAGTTGTTTGTATCTACTACTCATGTACAGCACCTGAAAATCAAAAGCTACTAATTATTTTTCAGTTTCATAGCAAGCATCTTGTCAGAAATCCTTCCCACTATTTACTAACCGTTGGAACGTTTTCATCAAAAACTTCCACAACTCTCAAAATCCTCCCCTCAAAGTAAAGCCTTCGAGACTCCCTTCGCCTCAGTGGGAACTCTGAAGGGATGTCAGCAAAAAGCGGTTGCTGCCTCTCCTCATAAAACTGGCGAAATTTTTCTTCCGATGAGAATCTCGCGTTATGGGTACCACCAACTGTCCACGGAATATCCTTTCTTGTCATGATTTCGATGTAATTGGCCCGAATCAAGAGTTGGCCAGTTTTATTCCGGAAGGTAGTGGGGTGTATCATGTAATATTTTTCGACGCTAGCTCCAAGATAAATCTAGAAGTTCATAAGACGCAGGTAAAACTACATCAAGCTATACACAAAATCTCAGTAAAACTGAAGTCAATGTGAAAATACCTGAGTAAATGCAGACGTTGTTGCGTACGTTGCTTCATAAACACCTACATGAGTTTGGCAATGACTGAAAACGGTGATTGCTCCGGGTACCAGAGTATCTTGATTACACATCGTAGTATTGTGGAGGAAGATTTTTACTCTTGAAAAGAATAGTACAATGTTGCATGTTTCAATCCAATCTAAAAAGAATTTAACGTGTTATATTGTAATCATTATGATTTATTGACACTCGCTTACGGTAAAGGCTTCGAAGTTTGGTCAACCAGATAAACCCATCGATAAGGTATGTATCTAGTTACATTCTGAGATTTTACTTCGCCATCAACCAAGCATTGAATCTCCAGAGGATCTTTCACTCCGTACCTCTCAATTCTTCCGACGTAGTTGACAACGCCAACGATGTCGTAATAGCACTCGGACGGAGTTGGTGTGACCCATGGGGCTTTCTCCTTATTCCTAGCATCAAATTCAGAATAACTTAATTCTGTTAGAATATAATACATAAATTTGTCGTGTCAGTCGTGTCACATGCTTTCCCACTTACTCAAACTCCATTTCTAGTTCACAGGGAAGCTTCAATTCACAACGCTGACCGAAGATGTCTTCCGTTATTTTGAAATCACTCAGCTTTCTCGGGTCAAATTTCCGACGAAAATGGGTCCTCACCGAAAAATATTGGAGCTTGATTTCCATGTTGAGGAACATGTCATCTGAAAACAGTCCTTTGTGATATGTCCGATATGGCCGTTGGGGCATGCAACGAGAAATTAAGACTTGATCTCCAACTTCGAGGGCGTTGTAAATTGTTGCCACCTGTATATTATTAGATTCATAAGTTACTTAATTTAATACACACACATAAATATTATACTCCATAAAACTAGGAAAAGTAAAGCTTTTCGTACGCCTTCATTAAAAGAACAAATGACACAATAGCCTGTCTTGTCAGCGACAACAACGAGAGGAATCAAGTTGACCTTCTGGTTCGCCGCTGCCACAACCACGTCAACTTTCCGTTCTATAAGTTCACAAAAGACGTATTCAATTAAAATTGAGGCAGACCTGCAAACATTACCAATCCTATTCATCTGTGAAAATTAATTATATACTCACTTGCAATAACTTGAACACAAATCGGACAATTTACTATTTTCTGCGGGCCTCCAATCAAGTCTGAAAGTTCCCGTAAGCTGATACACTTATCTAACATGTTCTTCGCCTGTGGCACAATGTCCCCTTGAGCATTCGCCATTTCTGCAAAGTCTACGCCAAAGATATTGATGAAGTAAGTAAAGTGACAACTGTCAACCTCAACGATTGACGACCACTGCAAAAATCAACAATTGACATCAAAATTTCCTAATCTTCACTACTGTCTTACGTGTCGTGTTAAAGACCTCAAAGATTTTCAAAGGAATGCCCATTGCCCATCCGCTAAGCTCCACGAAGCCGCTTGACGAGTTTCCGGCAAGCTGCAATTTAACCGAGAAGCAAAGAGCATTTATTTTAATACGCACAACGTAACAATTGACAATGATACGAAATAATTTAAAGATGTAGTAAATTATGAAATGATAAAAAAATGATAGTCAATTTTTGACCTTCTTACCTTAGCTGCAATAGTAGGTTCAGTTTTCGGCGACGGAACAATACTCCACTGGTCAAGAACTTTGCCGTCGTCATTGTTGTTGTTAGCTTCGCCATCTCCACGAGCCAGCGACCTTCTGGACGTCGAATCGGGCCCTGGCGTTGGATGCGTCAGATCAATATATGGCGCGTTCGTGAGATCAATTCGGCTTGCCATAATGACAAACCTTGATTAATTAATAATTAATATTTAGAACCACGAAATATTATTTTTCAACATATCAGGATATGGACTCTTGTGGAGCTCGTTGAAGTCAAGTTCGCGGCGAAGCTTGTAAATAAACAAAAACGCACCCAAAACAAGGTGTCGCATGTGGTGTGGGGTATGAACCTAAAAGCACTCGTTTTTGCGAGTAAAAAACGTTTATTTCTTGAAGCACCTAGCCAGAAGCCATCGAGCGTTGAGACGAAACAGAGCTTCAGCTCGACCTCTTGAAACACCCTTCCATTTCGCTAAAAAGTAAACAAGAAAGTTTGTTGGAGAACACAAAATATTTACGCACTTTATTTTCCACCATTAAAATAGTTTATTTAAAGTGCATTTAAAGGTTAATTATAACTAGAAAAGCGGGTAAGCCGAATATTTTAACTTTATTAGAAATTATTTGGTATTTTCCACTTTCCAAAGGTTTATGAGCTATTTTTTTACGTAGATACGTCAAATCCCCGGAAGCTTCCGAGTTTGTATTCAATGTCAATAACTGACCTTCAAAATATTTAATAATATTTCTATTTAATTTAACAGGTTTCAAAACGCAGAAAATTATCAGAATGGTGCGTTCGGCAAGCAGCAGTCTGGCGTCATCTTCCCCTCAGACAAAACTGCGAAAAATCGCGAAAAAGGAGAAGAAAAAGAAGGACAAAGATAAGAAGTCTAGTCATCATCACAGCCATAAGCACAAGAAGCATAGCAAGTCAAAAAAGGAGAAAAGGTAATGTAACACTTTAATTGTGAAATTTGTTGAGTTGTATTTTTTAAATTCGAAATTAGTCATTTATTTGTAATTTTACATTTGAACTTGGCCTTCCTTCCTATGCTAAAAAGTCACGCTTCAGCCAGCTTTACTAAAGCTAAAATCATGATAATAACGACTTCACGATTGGTAACAAACTAACAATGCACAATGATTAATTGATTATGTAATACTGTATTCTGTAGCTACAGTGCACTGTGACACTTCAAACCTTTAAAGCGCATCTACATATTTTCGTCAAGCAAATGATTACTGCTTACTCCATGTATTTAAATGTACAAGCAACTAGTGTAGATCCTAATCGCTTTTAGAAATTCAAAGATAGTCATAATCATTACCGAGGTAGAACCACCGTAGTACCACACCACCTTGTTTTTGAGACAAAAGCTGCTAGCTGCTGCTGGCCAGTTCGGTTATACAGAATAGTACCGATATCGTATCTATCTGCCATAGACCTACCGGGACATGTTTGTTCTTTGTTCTTATCAATAAAATGAACAGCATGTGAATATACAAGTGTGGAAGGATAGATCTATACCGCGTTCCGGAAGTACTACAATGAGATACTTTGGAATATAGTACAAATTTTCAACTGAACACAAACACAGGCATTATATACGGCAATTGGCGTTAAAATTAAGATCAACTGTGTATATCGTGCATGTAATTACCGAACGATGAATGTAAATTTGAAACTTGCGAAGTAAAGTGTTCATAAAAATGCAACGATGTACAATGATAAATGCTCTACTAAGCACGGGATTATATATTCAAATTTAACTATTTTTGGCTCAATCTGATTCAATTAAATTAAACCAAAAACTGTCTCACGAATCTGGTGTTTAGTTTAGTTTAATTGAATCACGTTGAGCCGAAAATAGTTGAAATTTAAATAGATAAATGCACAACTACAAAAACCATGGTCTGAGATTTGCATAATTATCGTTGTGAAAATCCTCAAAATGTCTCCTCGAGTCCGGGAAAGTGAGAATATCTTAAACTCTTGTGTGTCAATTGTATCTTAACACATGCTTCTGCTTATATGCTAAACTTGTTCAATTTAGTTATCCTTTCCTAAGTTTTGTTTAATGCACGAAAGTACATTTAGGTGCAATAAAATTCTATCTGAATTTTGAATAGGAAACACAAGAAAGACGGCAAAGCGAAAAGCCGGCAGGCTAGCGAAGAGATTGCACGGCAGATCGACGAAGTATTATCGACAAAATCTCCAGAAAATTCGCCGAAACATAACCTACGTCCAACTAACAGTTTAAAAGAGACAAGCAGTACAAATCGAAATGGCATTCTAGAAATCACATTATCTCCTGCTGAATCACCACCGCATAAAAAGTCTAGATCCGCTGATGAAGAATCAATGAATTCAATAGAAATGATAGAAGAAGAAATGAATCTAGAAGAACTAATGAAGCAGAAGGAGTTATTGCAAAAACGACTGGAAGAAATGGCTGGTGTCGAAGAAAATCAGAAACAGGTTGCAGTCCAGCAGAAGCGGACAGAGAAAGAACTAACGAAAATTCGTGAAAAGGAAGAAATTAGAAGAAAAGAAATTGCACAGTTGCGGGATAAAAAGAGCAGAGATGACAGAAGAGAGCGAAGTGAGGCGGACGCCGAAAAGAAACGTCAGGAAGACCGTTCAAAGGAACGCGAATTCGAAAGAAAGCGTGACATTGAACGTGACGAAGAAAAACGTGAAAACAGGAGGAAAGATAGGGAAGATCGACGGAAGCAAGAGCGCGAACGCGAAGATAAGCGCAACGAAGAACGTGACCGTGAAGATCGGCGAAGACAAGAACGTGCGAGAGAACGTCGACCGGGCAGTTCATCTCCTCATAGAGGGAGAAAGCTAGTTAATCGTCCAGGACGTGACAATAGTCCAAATCGCCGTGAGTATAATAAAGATATGCAGCGAGACAGAGATAGGAATTTACGGATACCCCGCGACAACGATCGTAGTAGACTTGACCGAGAGGCTGAGCGTAAGAGAAGACACGATGACAACGATAGAAGGGAACGCGACAGAAATCATCGAGAACGACGTGACCAATCATCTAGAGACAAGCCAATGGTGCAAGTAGATAGCGATGAAGGCCTGTAAGTACATGTTAATTTTCTTTAAATAATTTTATTTATGTACCAATTAGCATTATATGGTGAATGGAAATCGATTCTGTAGGCAGCAATTTCAATTATTATATTCCGTTATCAAAATTTACAACCCAGTAATGTATTCTTTTAACGTAAAACAGAAAATTCCCACATCAATTAAAAACTGTAGGAAACTGCTGGGCCGCGTTTCAGAATCTGAATTTCGCACTTCGCCCCAATAGAGACATGATTTTGCATTTTGTTTTGATTTCATACAATATGGAACCTCAATTTTGGATGTCCTCTTTTGCACATACGTGGACGATATATATTAATTTAAGCATTAGGAACTTTGAAATGAAAACAATTTCACATTTTGACAAAGCATTTTTAAATACACAGGCATAAATGACCTTACGTGACTCGCTCTATATAAAAAGCTGCAGGTCTAAAAGAAGATACTTCAAAGCGTTTAATGAGTTTTATCCATGCGTCAATGCGAGAGATAAAAATTTACTTAAAGTTTGGAGGTTCGGAGGTGAAAGGTTAGTACATAGTATGGAATTCATGTTGGTCCGTCATTTGATACTAGGTCTTCTGCGTTGTAGTGAAAGTAATAAAAATGTTTTGTCTAATATTTAAAACATAATTTAAATTGTATATTTATCACAATACGAGGTTTGGCAAAATGCATGTGGCGCAAGACGGGGAGGGGCCACATGATGTATAAAACTTATACTGTTATTAGAAATGTTTGTTGATGATTCTTACTCCACTGCCACTATCACATTTCAAATGTACTGTTCGTTTTTCAGAGTTTTTCAGAAATTAGGTATGGGTGGAGTTACCAATGCCAGAATGTTTCTCCACACCCAGACCATTTCGTGAATCGTGCTCTCATGACATGACTTTAGGCATCGAGTCGCAAATTGTTGTACGAAGTTGTATTTTGCATTTACTGGATTTAAGATTTATTTACTGTTGATTAATATATAAAACAATGGAAGGATAAGAATAATAAATATTCTGTTAAAAAGATTTTCAATAGTAAATGAAGCATGAATGTTTCGAAGCTTTTGAAGGTTATCTGGTCAATGTGGTGGCAGGGGCCAGACTCCTGCCATGATTGCCAACAGTTTATTCTTCCATTGTTCTTTTTAGTTTTTAAATTCTAAAGCTTATCATTTTTGATGCATTAAAGATCTTGCCTAAACATGTTATGTAATATAACGAATATTATGTGCGAAACTAGGACCTACGTGGACATCAAACTCGACGATGACGAGGAGGACGAAGAGGCGATCATCCAGAAGCGTAGGAAGCAAAGGGAGGAACTACTAAGGGTATGATTATGATATGCGCAGAAGTCTACGTATGACTTTTTGAAAGGGTGTTGAAGGATAAATCATATTACATTTTCGTGATGGTTCTACTATATCCTGCAAAATAAACACCTGTCCATTTTACATTATACGCTGTATGTAATAAGTTTGAGCAGGATGTAGTAGAGTCATAAGTATACTAAGTTTTTAAACTTAGATAACTTGGAGATTTGTGCTAATGAGCTAAATTGAAATTATGTTACTTTCCTATGGTTTGCAAAATAGCGTCTCGGAGCGGCCGGAGAGGAATCTAACATGTCGGTAGGATCCAAATCCAGCGTGAGCCCAGCTGAAAGTCGGATATTATCCGAGCAGAGTGAGAAAACGCTCGATAGTGATGGTAAACTTTCTAACTCATTTCACACTAAACTGTTGCAATCTCCTCCAAATAGCAGTCTCAAGAATGGGAAAAGTGAGGAGAGCACCTCGCCGTCCACTTCGTCGACAAGTCGAAAAAATGAGAACTCTGGGGACAAAGTAGCCTCCAAAAATGGAAGTGAAAAGAGTGGCGACAAGCCTAAAGAAAGTTCCGAGAATCATGGGAATCAGGCAAAAAAGATGAAAGCTGCTCCCCCAGAGCAAGATATTTTTGCCGAGCAGGACATGTTCTCGGAACACTTTGATGTAAGTTTCGAATTTATTTGAATTTAAAACATGAAAATGTTTGCTTTAAAGGGTAAAGATTTTACGTATAAACTTTTCGTTTCCAATTCCAACAGAGTCCCAATGCATGTATGGAAGGTACAATGATGGGCCGCGATGAGAATCCCAACCTAACAGATAACTGGGACGACGCTGAAGGCTACTACAGAGTTCGAACTGGCGAGCTGATGGACGGCCGTTACACCGTTTACGGGTACACGGGCCAAGGCGTCTTCTCAAATGTTGTGCGAGCCCGGGACGCGGCAAGAGATAGTGAAGATGTCGCCATCAAAATCATCCGCAACAATGATTTGATGCAAAAGAGTGGTTTGAAAGAGCTCGAGATTCTGAAACGATTGAATGACGAAGATCCAGAAGATAAGTATCATTGTGTGCGACTTAAACGCCATTTTTATCATAAACAACATTTGTGCATGGTATTTGAACCTTTGTCTATGAACCTGAGGGAGGTTCTCAAGAAGTACGGGAAGGATGTGGGGTTACATGTGAAAGCTGTGAGGTCGTACGCTCACCAGTTGTTTCTTGCTATTAAGTTACTTAAGAAAGCTAACATTCTCCATGCTGACATCAAGCCTGATAATATTCTCGTAAGTTGTAATTATCAATATTTTTCATAATGATTTATTTTGTAATTGCACCCATGAAAATGATTTCGCTCGACGTACTATATTTTCCTTTGCTAATGAAGAATTTATTCCAAAAATTTCACGAGTTTTCAGGTTAGCGAAAGCAAGATTGTTTTGAAGCTATGTGATTTTGGTTCTGCTTCCTACTCTCATGAAAATGAAATAACGCCATATCTCGTAAGCCGATTTTACCGTGCTCCTGAAATAAGTAAGTGAAAATTTGAGCCAAAATTATAGGTTGAAAGTGAGAACTTAACCTGATTTTGTTAACTAATATTTTAACGATGTTTTTTAATAATTTCAACAGTTTTGGGAATTCCGTATGACCATGGATTAGATTTGTGGTCGGTTGGATGCACCATTTATGAGTTATACACGGGGAAAATCTTGTTTCCTGGAAGTTCCAACAACCAGGCAAGTTGCATAAAGCCACTGTTTATTTTCAAATATTTTCAATGACAGAAAAGATACATTTATTGTGATTAAATTAATCTTTCATTTCTAAATGTGTAGATGCTGAAGTACTTTATGGATGTGAAAGGAAAGTTCCCAAACAAACTGGTTCGGAAAGGTGCTTTTAAGGAAAACCATTTCGACAGCAACTGCAATTTCTTGTATCGGGAGGTGGATAAAGTCACTGAAAAGGTATGTTTTGTTTAAAATTCAGCCACTTTATAACACATCCGGATTGCAGAAAAAATGGGAATTAAGTTGCATTTGTTGTCATTTTTGCAGGAGAAAGTGGTGACAATGGGAACGATAAACCCGACAAAGGATATTTTCCGAGACCTACTAAATAACCAAGATCTCCCGTCGGAACAACTTCGGAAAGTGACTCAACTCCGCGACCTTCTTGACAGGATTCTCGTGCTTGACAACACAAAACGATTGAGTATCAAGGATGCTCTTTCCCATCCATTCATTTCTGAAAAGCTGTAACTTGTTAGGATACTGAATGCATTGTTAATGAAACTAATACGGAACACGACTGAGCTCAGGATGTATTTTGAGTAAGAAATGAGATGAGTTGAGAAAATGGCTCGTAATGTATTACACAATTTTTTGTAAGAGTAGGTTTGCATAAAAGCATCTTCCTTAGAACTCTATGCACTTCAAAGATGTACTTTTGACTTTGACTAGGCTCTAAGACTCCAAAATAGTCATTGAACATTGTCCAAAACGAAAATGTTTTTGATGAAAAAATTGTATGTATCTTCAATTAGTCTATAAGCTATCTATATTCTATGAATTTTGTTAGTATGTAAGGGTTATAATAATTATTTATCATTTACTATGTGTTTTCGTGAAATAAATTGTTTAAATGATTATTTTACAAATATCTTTTCCGGGTTGACACAACAGACTTTTTTCATTTTTATTACGAGGTTTTTTTCACACTATATATTTTATTAACTGACTAAAACGCTTTTACATTCTTGCGAGATGTCAAACAAGCTAATGTGTACAAAACAAAAGATCTACGGCGATTTTCTAAAGGAAACATTTCCGATGAAAATATATACACTAATTGTAAGTTGAGGAATTTGTATTTACACAAAAGTCGTATTGTTTAAGGATAGGTACTTCGCTTTTGATAATGGAGTGGAGAAGGCTTAATTTGCTTGTCTCACCCTTGGCAAAATAATTTGTAATGACGGGAAACAAGTTTTGTAAGCATTTTTAACCCAAATGGGGATTTAGAAATTGACAAGCTTTCATTTTAAAAATTACAAGTTTATTTTTCGTTGACAAGATTTTTGTTGTTGTATACAATGAAATTGATATGATGATGGCACAACGATCCCAAATAAGTCCATTTACTTCATCTTTCTTCTCTGTACGAATCATGAATCCCCAAAATAACCATTAAAAAACTTGCATCGTTATATGCTGAAACTAAAAATCAGCGAGAATACTTTTTATATCGTGACGTTGTGAAACGGAGATTTTAATTAGTTAATAACTAGTTATTGTTATTTCGAACACTCAATTTACATTCTTAGAGTTAGTGTGGATATTTCTACGATTTACGTATGTACGAGACAGATTTTTTAAATTCAGACTTCAGACTTTCTGTATATGTTTTCATTTGCGCCGAAAACAAGGGAAATTCATTCTTTTTATGAAATCATCTAATTATTAATTACTTTCCTGTTTTGCACCAGTGTTGAGTGTGAGCTACAAGGTTTTTTGTATCAATTCTCTTTCGAGATTTCTAAAAATGCATCTGTAATCTGCATAATTACAGTTACAAAAGGGTTGAGGAAGAAGAAGGCATGGCATAATAAAAACTTCACTTTTGATTTCAAGCTCTGATATTACTGTAATCCCTCTGCTGGAGACTGGCACAGTATTACTACCTCCGGGAAATAAAATTAAAAACTCTGGAAAATCTTTTTTTGCCCAACTAATGTATTCCAGTATTGACACATCTATATCTTCCTGAGGTGATTTATCTAAAACCTAATACACGTTTAACTCGCAATTTGTTTTGCTATCGGCCTGCATACATTTTAAAAATTTATTCGTAATATGCATGAGGATAAAAATCAAGTCTTTTAAAGTTTCAACAAGGTTTTAACAATATATCCTCTAACAACTTTTTTAAGAGAGGTACCAAATAAGTAGAGTTTAAAAGAGAGTTTTTTTTACCAACAATTTCACCGGTAAAAACCATTTTACCTGCATATGCATTCGTATGATAATTAATTAATTGAAAACTAGCTTTGGGGCGACGTGGGAATTGTAACCAAAGGAGAGTCATTAGTTTATGCAAAATACTGACTTCTTGACACATGCACGCATCATATTTTATTAGTTTCGTTCATTAACTTCTTAATGAGGTTTATGGTTTCTTAATTGTTTTCATTCTTTGCGTGAAAAAGATCGGACAAATATGAAATACGAAGATTTTTTAATACGACGGGAGGCAGTCAAAGTCAGATCATGTTTTTGATGATTTAACTTACTTTTTTATCTAAATATTCTAAAAAAGGATATATTTTAGACGTTGTTATATCCTAGTATTTTTTCCGTGTAAATGAAGTTGACTTTTTTGAAAACGTTTCTTGTCTAGTTTAAAAATTTTGTTGTCGCTTTCGTTTACAGTCGATCGCATCCAAAATCGGTTGCCTTTTGGATTGATACCTTTTACGGAGCTCGTCAATCTCCCGTTCCATCTCTGCGTCGATGTTCTCCATTTTCCGCTCTAAGTCATCCATGCTTAGAAACTTTAACTGAAAAAATAAAGGAAAAATAATAATTTATAAAAGTTCAAAAGAGCTTCTCTGGACAACTGGAGAAGGTAATTTTTTTGAGGATTTCAGGTTTCACTCACAAACTCGAAATCCATGTTGTCGATGAACGTCTTGCCGTAGGTAGGATTAGCGTTGAAGGCAGCTTCCAGGTTGACAGGAGGACGGCGAAGTTCCACCGCGGGGGCGTATTGCTGGTCGGCTTGTTGTATGGCGGAGGGGGCTTCGTGGTGGCCATTACCTTGATACATCATTCCCCCTCGGTAGCCGAGAATTGCAGATGAAGCTCCACACATTCCACTGATTTGGCTGAGTTGACGCTGGAGCTTCTGAGCGAACTCGCGCTGCTCCTCTGCAGTCATTTGCTTCGTGTCGTTGTACAGATTTACGTTGTGAGGCTGATTGAACGCTGGGGGAAGGTGAACAGGGGGTAATGTGGAGTTTCGAGGCATATCTGTGGACAAGAAATTCATCAAGCTTAAGTTAGTTAAAGGAATTAGAAAAATCCTTTCGTACATTACGGAAATTGATGGCCTAAAAAATTACATTTTTTGCATGAAGCAAAATATATACATTTAAAAGCGAAAAGGGTTTGTACACATTAATCAATTGGATGATTAGTGAGTTAATGTCTTTTAATTCACGGACACACTTGCCAGACATCTTTCTCATTGGAGAAATGATATGTAAAAAACAAGAAAAGGTTTTACGGCAATAGCATGAGCAGCAAATTTTAGATCTGGATGGAGGAGGCAGAGATTCGGATCCAGCCACTTTCCCATTGTTGAGGAGACAATGCTTCGAATGAGCTTTGCTGGAGGAGTCTTCTCCAACGCCAACATCACGCGTCTCGCGTTTACTACTTGGAATGGAAAGTAGAGGGTGAAGCACAAGTTCGCAAACATTTCCAAGGCAGAAGGCGATAAACCTTAGGTTGGCGACGAAGATCCATGAGATGATCACAAAGGGATATTGCCAGACTGTACACGAAGGAGTTCGGTGGAAAAAGCGAGAGAGAAGCAAAATATATACACACGCGAAAAATAAATATTACAAAAAAATAATTTATTGGGAAATTAGAGGATTTTTGGGGAAATGAGAGTGGAAACCAAAAAAAGCAATAGAGAATAAGAAAGTTGCCGTTAAAAGTATTTGCCAAACAAGCATAACATTTTTATAATTTGTAGTTTAAAATGGGATTCATACCAGTACCATATATCATGCCACCATGCATGATGCACATAATTATATTTTTATATACGCCACTTCACAAACCGTAATATTTTCATGATCACCAAAACCCAGAACACCATAATGCACACCATCGCGTGGACAATTTCACATTGCAATAACATTCACCTCCAATTCCCAGTCTCGAACAGTCCCATTCAAATTTAGGCTAAAACACTCAAAGCATCAATCGTTTTTGCCTTTCCAGCTCTTGGCTGAAGATATATCCATTCCATAATCCATAAGATGAATGTCAGGGTCAGGGTCAAGGTCAACAGGTGTAAACGGGGGAATCTGATTATATTTTGGGATTTGGAGCAGTCAAAATCTCAACAGCAAATTGGTCAGTCTTTCCAAACGTAATTGAATATTAATTCATTTTAAAGCTAAGTTTTCAGCAATAAAAACTCAAAACGCAATAATATCAACTTTTAAAGCGAGTTTGTTTTGAAAATCAAGATTGACTGACCAAAAATTGCCAATTCACTTTTCTCTTACCCGAACGTGGGCTATCTTTATTGGAGCAACCCTGTTGACTTTCACTTTGACCTTGACCTTGACTCTCATCCTGACTATTTTTACTACTTTGTTGGGGAGCAGCCTGTGCTTGCAATTTACGACTGCGTCCCATCATACATCTTGGCAAAATGATGTAGTAAAGGAGAAAGAGAGTGACTGTAACTTTTAAAGAATATAAAATAATATTTTAAGCCCATTTAAAAAAAGAAATCCCCAACAATGAAAGCCCATATATATTTTCGTTAAAATTAGTAATATTAAAACTGGCTGGAGAAAAGTGCGAAAAAGGGAGTGAAAGAAAAAAATTGCAAAAAATAACCCAAAAAAGTGAGAGAGAAAAGTTTTGGAACATTTATAAATATTTGTAGATAAGGAATGAGGGCAAAAAATGAAATAATTATGGAAAATAATTTTTTTGTAAAAAGAAAATAAAGTTTGGAGGTGAACATACTGGTGTAGCTAGAGACCATGGTGGCGTTCGGGTTTTGGCGATAATAGGAATTGCCGTGAGCAGGATGCTGATGCTGACTAATGTCATTACCGTCATCAGTTGTACTTGGACTGTTGCCAATCCCTTCATCTGGATTGCTGCTGCCGTTACTATTCGAAGCCGCTGAGGCAGCCGCGTCCTTCTTGTCGAAGTGGTCGAGGAACAGGGGTCGGTACGACTTTTTCGCTGGGTCAATTTCCGCTGTGTCATGTCCTAATTAAAAAAACAAACTTTTAGTTCTAGAAAATTTATTTTATCAAGGTCAACCTGATGGATTTTGACTTCGACGTACTTTTCATTGTGGAGTCGTCATCCTCGCCATCCGAGTTGATGACCATTGTGCCCAAGCTGGATTCAAGGGTGCCCAAATTGATTCCTGTGACTAGGGTCCCACTCGCTGAGTGGGCGATCATCGTCCCGTCATTGTAGTCCATATCACCGTTGTCGTTCAACATGCCTGGAACGAGGGTTCGGTCGTCGGCTGGCTTCATCGTCTTGTCATTTGAGTCCTGCCGAAAATCATTTAAAAGTTACATATTTTACGAATCCTACAGCCCTCCATAACCTCCAAATTTATTTGTTTTGCAGTGCAGTGCAAAGGTGAACCAAGCGCCCCTTTTATGACAAAAAACTTGATTTGCAGTTTTTCGTGTTACTTTTTTCTGGGAGAAGATTTTGATACGCACATAACAAAACCATATTATCCAAGCAGTTCCTTATTCAAATCAATTACATGCATCAAATTTGATAAAGATTTTAAAAGTATATTTTAAAAACTTTTTGGGTTAGAAATTTGAAGAGGCGAATTTAAGTTTTATGGGGAAAATAATCTGCAAGCCAGTTTCGTTCACAAAACAAGCGCCTAGTTGCACAAACTTATGACAAAGAAACACAACCAAAAAACGACTAAAAACTGTGTGGAGAACTCAATCTTTCAAAATGATGTTAGTGATGGATTATAAAACAATTAATTTGTAAAAAAAATTAATGTTAATTTTTAGTTAGCTATATAAAAATTTGTGATATTACGGTCAAATAATTTTTGTGTTATCTCTTTTGTACCCAGAAGAAATGCTGGACTTTAGAGACCAGATTTTCGAGAAAGCCAAATATGGGCTTCGGCTAATGGAAATCATGACGATTCCAGAGCGGAATGAGAGAGAGAGATAAAAAAAGACACAAGAAAAATACAAACACAATAATCACATGACCAAACTTGAGAGAGACAATAAAAAGTTATGAATGATCAAATTTTTTAAATATATATTATCCAAACGTAGACATTCACTTACGTCAGGGCTTAATTAGAGCAAAATTCTACGATAAAAAAAATCTAGTTACGATGCTTCTAGGTTTGGGGAAAGAGGTACAAAACTTGCGACAAGCAAATTCATAAAAAAGTGAAATCGGGGAGATTTAAAAAAAACATAAAAAATACAATTTACTACATTAAATACTCGACTAGTTTACTAATTTTAGCGCATTTCAATTACTAATCACAGTCTACATTTAAAATGGATAAGGAGAAGCGCAGTAGTTTCTGTGGCGTGCGGAAATTTTGAGGAACAAAAATATGCCCTGAATATCGCGAGTAAGGATCCTTGGTAGAAAAATATTACCGGAGAACACCTTTTTTTGTTTTTAAATCACGTTTTACCTGGAAGTTGTTACTCTCAGCATTAGGGGCGGGTATTTTCGTAGGATAAATCCCACTCTGGAGATTTTCCCTAATTTGCCTCGCCTCGTTGATCATTCCTAAAAGTATGGAAGCTTGTTTCGACGACGTGATAAACGGATGAACTAGAAGCTCTGCTGCGATTGATCTATTGTCAGGATTCTAAAAGAAAAAAAGATAATATTTTTAACAATAATTTTGTAAATATGGAGTGATTTAATTTAATAATTATATTTTAGCTCACCTTAACTAAACACTTTGACACAAAATCGAGAAATTCTGGAGTCCACTGCTCAACATTCCTAAACGTTGGCGGAGGTTTTGATGGAATCATGAAGATAACCCGCATCGGATGTATGTCCCCGTATGGAGGTCTCCCCTCAGCCATTTCTAAAGCTGTTATGCCTAAGCTCCATATATCTGCGACGCAGTCGTACCCAATCTCCTGGATCACTTCTGGAGCCATCCAGAACGGCGTTCCTATTACGGTATTGCGTTTTGCCATTGTGTCCTTTGAAAAACAAGAAAAATAAAATACATTTTTTAAATCGCGTTTTCCATATAATTTCTAAGAATGTTGATAATATCCAAATATCTTACGGTGAGTTGACCCGCAACTCCAAAATCTGCGAGCTTCGCGTGCCCCTCACTATTGAGGAGGATGTTCCCTGCTTTGATATCCCTGTGAATCTTCTTTCTCGCGTGCAGGTACTCGAGACCCTTGAGAGTGTCCGTTAACACAGTCGCAATCTCATCTTCCGACAAAGTCTTCTTCCGTAATCTCATAATGTCGGAGACGGAGCCAGCACCACAAAACTCCATTACGATCTGAACATCACAAAATCAAATTCCCATTTAAATTTAAAATTCTCCATCGATATTTTTAAAAACCTTTTTTTTTCTTTAAAAAAATGTTAAAAGTTCTCACCCAGAGGTCCGTATTCTTAAAGTAACTTCCATAATACTTGACAACATACGGAGAATCGCACTGCTGCATAATTGAGATTTCCTTGATGATCTCTTGGAGATCGGTGTCCACCGGGACCTGCTTGATTGCCAGCACCTGGCCAGACTCCTTGTGAAGCGCTTTGTACACACTTCCGTACGAACCCTCACCAAGCTTGCAGATGATGTCGAAGACTTCCTCTGGCTGACGGGTTAAACTCTCCTCCGACAACTTCTTCAGCTCACTGCTTTCATTTAAAAATTTGCACAAAGGCTCAATTAAGTATTGCAAAGACATAGAAGGTTGTCGAATATCTGATTAACAGATACTGCCCTGACCAACATTTTCAATTTATTTTGTGGCGTGGAAATATAGCTAATTTTTCCCATTACCTTTTGTTTGAGGGGGATGACGCCTGCTGCTCCATGATGAATTGAAATTTTATTTTAAAACTCTCCCGACCTCAAAACCTTCCACTCTCTCCGAATAATTTATATATCCTTTTCTCCAGAGATTTTCTCCAGATGCACTTAACAAATCTACTTTTCACCGAAGATTGACAAATGTTCTCCCAGTTGACATCAACATCTTCATAGTGTTTGCACTTTTTTGATAAATTGTAAATTTTTTAAAATCAAGCGAACATATTAATTCAACACCACCACGTTTTTTGCAATAGTTTTTCTAATTCCATTCAATCTTTTAATTCTGGAATCTTTCAAATTCACTCTGAGTTTCAACCTTACTTTTCACATTTTCTCATTTTTATTTTAGGACAACACTTCAAACTTTTTTGTGGAGTCGACACGGTTGATTTGAGCTTCAGGCGGACATGGGCTTCTCTAATCGTAAGTTTGGACAGGGACCTAAAAGTGAAAAATATATTAACGCATTATGCACAATCATCAAAAAGTTAAAACAATTGAATTGAACATTATAGTTTTTTCTCTCTAAATTTTAGGAAGTAAAATGAGCATAATGCCAAAAGTATAGAGAATGAGTGAAGGAATGTGTGAAAACCTTAAAGCATTCAATCTCTACTACAATCCATGCTGTCCGTAGACTTCTCTATTCATATTTACTATCAAGTTTTCTGTAGGCGTGTATATCGCATCATCGCAATTGAAAAAATTGCGATACTAAAAACATAACATTAACTCGTTAAAAAGTTTAATATTTGGAGAGACTGTATTGAATATATTTTTTTACATATAACAACGATACGGTCACAATCCTTCAACGCGAAATGAAAAGGACTTTTTTTGCATCTTTTGTATTACGTTTTCGTTTGTCATGCATGCCCATATACCTAACTTGATTTGTTGTAATTAAGGTGAGCGAGTGTGTGTGCTTGAGTTTCTTATTATGAATCATGATCTTGGTGTGATGTGATCCTGTGTGTGCCTCCTACTCTACAATACTTTTTTTACGCTAAAGATCTTCATCGATGGATTTACGCAGGTTATATTAATGCATAATTGCTAAATTGTGATTGTGTGCAGGTATGGACGGCAATTTGGCATTCATTCAATCTCAATAACCTTCCAATGCTGACGAACGTTAGTCAGAAATTGATTGTGAGCAAGTCACTCTCACTCGCGCAGACAAAGTGTAAATTAATCACTCTTAAATGTAATCAGAGAGAATTTGTTAGTTTGTTGAATGAAGGTGGAATATATACACAAAAGTCTTGTAGAAATCTTTTTTCTGATAGACTTGAGACTTTTCAGAGAGAACATAAAATATATCAAAATATATAACATACATAACATAAAAATCCATTTTAAAAATATATACAATGCTCATGATTTTATGTCCGTGTCCATCTAATCTTAATTCGTGGTTCAGTTTACTACACAAAGTTCGCATAATATATGCCTAATTTAACTAATGAGGAAAGGTAAAGGTTATATATAAACATTTGTTTCATGTTGGCAGTGATGCGATTTAGAGGATAAAAAATCTAACAGCGAACTTCACTTTAAATAAAATCGCCTATAGCTTCCGGCTTCCTCCACAAGAATACATTTTTTTGCATTAATGCCAATTGTGATTGTTAAAATTTATGCAGATATTTTAATGTTAGATTCCAGTGTAGGTAAAATGTTCACAACATCCAGACTTGTTATATAGTTTCTCCAGGAAATCTCTTTACTTAAAGCCAAATAGTAACTTAATGAAGAAGATCTTTTATCCGTAATCCAATAATCCTACCTTAATTTATTTGAATCCAACAAACTTTCTTCCAAACTTCAAAGAGTTTTAATAATTTCGGATGTATGAGAACATTGAGCACAAGATTTTAGTATACGCATGAATGAACTTTTATTGGCGATATATAGTTTTTTTGACGCATGCACGCGTACGTATATTATTATGCCACTATTTTTCCTTCATGGAATATGCCAACCAACACAAAAATTAAATATTATTTCCACTATACGTGTTACAAATATTATCTCTCCGCTATAAAACTGAGCTCCTCCACACAATAATAACCCAATGTTTTCGGTTCTCCCAAAAAAAATTTTACTTGTGTATCTCACACTATTTGAGTCGGAGGATGTGTGCTGGTGCTGTGTGTGTGTGTAGTGTGCTCATTCAATAGTTCCTCATATATCCATTTTACTCCGTTCCATCCATAATGCATAAGAAAGTCACATGAAAAAAAAAACCTTGCACAATGCATTCGACACGGATATACACGATCACGTATTATAAACACTTTTTTTCAAACGGGACTACAGGACAGACTCTCTTTCTCTGGTCTGGATATATGGAGATATTGTTATCGTCATATCCTCAAAAAAATCCTCAAACACTATTATATAAACTTTCAACCGCTTTATTCCAACACGGTATATCTCTATTTCTATTTCCGTAGCAAAATATTACACTAAAAAAATTGCAACTTGTCTATGGGACCACAACGATATGCCATGGGTATTATATACTGACGAAAGAATACAGGTTGGAAGTTGGAATTGAGAAAATATGTGTTGAGAGAAGAGTTTATGTTTCGTGTCTTGTCTTGTCTTCATGTTCACGCCGTAATTGTCCTCGTATCCGATCCGTCCAAGTATTTTTTTATAGAATGCACTCGACTCAGAATCAGAATGCATTTTCCTGAGCGAATGCTCACATGGATTTTTTTGAGGAAGAGAAATTTTTGTTTATGCCTTTAAGCAAATATATGATCTGTGTGATATCGTGTTGGCATTGATAAATACAAAGTCGTTTCCTTCGATTTGGTATAGGCTGCGCGTGTTATATAATGCAAAATGCAATGAATGATGAATGCTTTTTGTGCGTGAAATGATATAGAAATAAGTTGAGGAGGATAAGATTAAATTGTATTAAAGCACATATATAACTCGATTCTCTTTTGTGGAATATGCCCACTTCTTGTTTCGTTCCTTTTTATTGCTGCGGATATGCGGAATGTCTTGTTCATACATGCAATGCACACTATTCTGGAGGAGAAAAAAAGTAACTCTTCTGGAATGGAAAATGGAACTGGAGAAGAAAAAGAGATGAATGAACATAAAAAGTATATTCCAGAATCCAGTTCCAGAGCAATTCTCTAAAGACATGGAGCATTGGATGTGAGAGCATTTTCTGTCTTGTTGTTGATATGTTGCGGTATGTTGTGACTGTCAGAAAAACACAACATAACACACACACGATGAGAGTGGAACGGAGAGCTCTGGAAATGCGTGCGGAATGGAAAGGAAGGAAAAGAAAAATGTTGGAAAAAATTGTATTTGTATCCAGACGGAGGAGAAGTTCAGTTTACACGAGTTTTATTGGATTTGTGTCCACTTGAAAGAGCGATTTGGGATTGCAGTGGGGAAGAGGGGACATGTGTGTTGAAGGAATGCGCATTGCATTGGAGACGATGAGATGAGATATATGTGGCCATAACACGATGAGATGCTTTTATTTAATAGAATTTTGGGTTTTATTCTTGATACTCTAAACTCTCGAAAGAGTGGAGGCACAAGTCAATTGCAGTAGTTTGACAGACGGACACACAAGGGCGATGTGTCAAGAGGTGCGGTACTCCAGAAATGTGGGCATTTAAAACAAACACGGGTGGACGTATGGACGACACATTTCAGTCAAATAAATGCGGTTTTCATGCGAAATTTTCACCGAATCTGGAATTGGAATCCTGAATGCATTTCTACTTTCCCACTCGTTAAAATCCTGACAAGGACATCTGTGGGCAAAGAATTTGTGCATGTGACCAAATTGTCAATACTGCATGATGAAAGCTTATAATAATTAATAATCTTGACTTATGTCAGTCAATATGGCGATGATTATAAAATGAGGATTAATCACAATGTCAACTTATGATTAAATTTTTTGAGGAGGGATCCATCTTCATTCATGACATTTATGATTTCAACACTCTCCCTTTAGTTAAGCGTTGTATAGAATTTACTCTTTTAAAATGGAATTAATCAAGATTGCTATTTGCTTTCTCCTCCCACTTACCCTCCTCCTTCCCACCTCCGCTGAGAGGATATATGACGATTCCTCCGTCCAAGCCACCTTCCACAACCCAATTTTCGACGAAAGCTGGCCAGACCCGTACTGTTTCAAGCACAAGGATGGCTTCTACTACATGCCCCGGAGGGAAGATGACCGTCGTGGAATTGGTCTCTTCCGCACACGAACCCTATCCAACTGGAGATCCGCTGAAAAATCCGTTGTCGTTCTAGCGCCTGAAGGTTTAATGAGTCTCTGGGCGCCGGAAATTCACCAGATAAATGGGAGCTTGTATTTGTACTACGCGATGGACAATGGGGACAACGCAAATCATCGAATGTATGTGAGTCGCGCTCTCAACTCGAGTGACTTGATGGGCGGAGGATGGACAGAGTCGAAGAGAATGGTCGTTCCAGGAGACGACTTTTGGGCAATTGATGCCACCGTTTTGCCTTATGGAAATAGTCAAAATTATCTCCTTTGGTCGGGCTGGCCAACGATTGATGCAGGCTTCCCGCAAAATATTTATATCGCCAAATTGTGCTCAGATCCGGAGGAGATTTGTTCGGAGAGGGTGCTCCTTGCGGAGCCCATTTACGACTGGGAGCAGAATGGCGCTGCCCTTCTGGAAGGACCTCAGATTTTGTGGAATGCTGGAAGGACTTTTGTCATTTATTCTGGCTCGGGGTCATGGACAGCGGAGTATACTTTGGGAATGATGGGGATTGATAACTTGAAGGACCCGATGGAGCCAGGAAATTGGTGGAGGCATGATAAACCAGTGTTTTGGAGGAATGATGAGGAAAGAGTTTATGGAGTTGGACATGCTTCATTTACAAGTTCTCCAGGTAGAATGTTCTTTTTAAATTGTTCATCTTTTTATGACTATTTTTCATCGAAATTATTATATCTTTTTATATCTTCTCAGATGGAACGGAGAACTGGATCGTGTACCACGCTATGGAGAACTATGAACTCGGCTGGGACAATAGGACAGCTCGTGTGGAGAAATTTAGCTGGAATCCAGACAATTCTCCAGCTTTTCCGAGACCGTCTGGATTTGGGGTAGCATTGGAAGCTCCACATGGAGAATGAGTGGAAATATATTTTGCATGAGAAAGGGATTTCTCACAAAAGCCAACAAATGAGAAGTTGTCAAGGGGGAACACATATTCACACTTTTTTGTGAAAGATGTTTTGAGACCGGCTCAATAAAAAGCATAAATAAACATTCGAGTTTCCATACGTTTTAGTTCAGATTAATTTTTAAAAGCATAGTCCATCATTTAAATCTTAACCTGATAAATGATCAGAAGGTTAACACCTTTTACCGTAGGGTTGTTAACTTTTGGTTGTAGACATTGTAGAGTATTAAATCCTTCAAGAATCTCTCCAGTGGTTCCCTTCAACAGCATTTGTAGGGGGAGTAGACGTAGATCATCAAGTTGGAGTGGTGGTGTTAATTTTGTGTCCCAGTCCCAATATTCATTTCGTAATTTCAAGAACTCCACCCCGGAAAGGTCACAAATTAGGGAAATCATGGCGTCATCTCCTCTCTCCGCTGATGTGCAAGCCAAGCTGGACAAGGTGGCCGATGTGAAGATTGATGGCACTGGAAAATTTAAGTATATTCTGATCAAGGTTTATGCTACAGATGCGGATGGGAAGCATGTTGACGACAACTCCAAGTTGGTTGTGAGGGGGAGGGCGGATTGTCCTTATCATGGTAAGTGCTAGTTTTAATAGATCACCTCTAGTCCAAACTCCTTCAGTTATCTGATATTCTATTATGATGCAAGCAAGCTATTTTTTTATTTTGGGCGACGTGCCAAGCTCACATAAATATTTTGCTGAATTTTTCCAGGTGATATTTTCGACAAGTTTCAAGAGGAAACATCCAGGCTGGAAGGGTTCGACGATGAGATTCTTGGAGGAGGGAGGATCCTCCGTGAAGGGAACAAAATTAAGGTTTACGGCTATTCACAAGGATACGGGAAAGCCGATCATCAGCTCACTGTCGACATCCTCAAGACGGCGTATCCCTCCCATGAAATTAGCTG
The DNA here is from genome assembly GCA_034687055.1 of Heteromurus nitidus. Taxonomy (NCBI): domain Eukaryota; kingdom Metazoa; phylum Arthropoda; class Collembola; order Entomobryomorpha; family Entomobryidae; genus Heteromurus; species Heteromurus nitidus. The sequence continues at coordinate 28,759 of JAQFZW010000502.1, forward strand.
GAGTGATGAAGGCTACTAATTTATATTTATATGTTGTTTAAATTTGTTAAATAAAGTATACTTGCTCCAGGAAATGTGATGTGCGCCGCCAACCATAATTACGTAATTTTGAAGATTCTGGAGTATATTGAGTTAATAATAAAAACACGACGTTCAATGAGCATTGTCATTTTATTAAGTTTTGTTTTTACTTTAATAACTAATATGTTAAATTAATTTTCACCAGTAGTTAAAACAAGTTTTAAGGATCAAACTAGAAAACTCTAGTTTTTAATCTAAGTATCCAAAAACATTCCCATTGTGGTCCTTGGGAAATTGCGTATCCAGAACTTTCTCACCTCGTCGTAAAGAATGAGAAAGACTGCAAAGGGAACTGGAGCTAGCCACACTTCCGGACTACAAAAGTGAATTTTTTTAAATATATTAATTAAAGCACACAATGTTTTCGACAAATTTTATAAATTTGTAAATCTAGTTTTTACCTGATACTTGTCAGATTCACATAATAGTTCAACTTTGGCGAATACACCAACACCGCCCCCAAGACAATTGCAAATATTAGAGCAAAGTTCATTTTCTTGTTGGCCATCCCCTTCCTCAGTAAACTGACCCTTCTCGCCTTGCAACAAATCACGTTCGCAAACTGAGTCACAACAATCGCAATGAAGAATGCTGTTTGAGCCTGGATTGCAAGTTGGGACCTTGCAAAATAAGTCTAGAAGAAAAAAAACATTTTTATCCAGCAAATTTTTTATCATCCAAATCCAGTGGAATTTTTGTCCAGCAAATTTGAGTCTATAGCTCCACCTTACCCATTCCTGTCCATACGAGTCCCTCATATCATTCACCGCCCTGGAATGCCACCTCTTCTCCGCCCCAATTAAATCGCCCGGAAGCCATCCACTCTTCGCAAATGTGAAGAAGTACGCAAAAAATCCAGCAATGCACTCCACCACCGCCGTCTGTCCGTACACATAGCTCAACAACTCTGGCGTCACCAATGTCTGCACTTTCGGGTTTCTCGGCTTCAACTTCATAATATCCTTCTCTGCCTTCTCGTACGCGATGCTAATCGCTGGAAACACATCCGTCCCCAACACCGTGAGCAACATCGCTATCGTCCCCATCGGCAGCGGAACCTTCAGGATCATAAACAGCCAAACTGAGTACATTTCTGCCACGTTGTCCGCCATGTTGTAGGCAATCAGCTTCTTGAGGTTGTCGAAAATGAGGCGACCCTCCTCAATCCCGGTGACGATTGAGCTGAAGTTATCATCCATGAGGATGATATCAGCTGTTTCCTTGCTCACTTCCGTTCCAGTGATCCCCATCGACACGCCGACGTCCGCTTTCTTCAGGGCTGGACTGTCGTTGACGCCATCCCCTGTGGCGGCCACGATATATCCCAGTTTCTGGAAGGCGTCCACAATAATGTACTTCTGCTCTGGAGAAGTTCTCGCAAACACCAGCTCAGAGTGGTTTCGCAGTAAATTTCTCAGCTGAAAGGCGGACAGCATTTTCAACTCTGGACCGGTGACCACAGCTGCCTTCACCGAGGTGGGGTCCACCTCATCCAGAGGAACTCGGAGGCGCTCCGCCTTCTCCTCAATTGTCTCATTTCCCTCCGACAGAATATTCACCGCTCTCGCAATCGCCTTCGCTGTCACCGGATGATCTCCAGTCACCATCACAATCCGAATTCCAGCGGACCTGCACTTGGCCACCGCGTCTGGCACGGATGCCCTTGGAGGATCAATCATTGACATTAGCCCCACAAATCGGAATCCTATGTCCATAAACTCGCCAGGATCTTCCGAAGAAAACTTGTAGCCCAAAGGAAACCTGTCGAGAGGCAAGCGACAATCAGCAAATCCCAAAACTCTCTCGCCCAACTTTGCCATGCTCAGATAATTCATGTTGAAGTACTCCCGCTGATAACTGTCGACAAAGTACTCCTCCTCCGAATTCAAAATTGTGTGGCACAAATTGATCACCCTTTCTGGAGCACCCTTGATAACCAGAAGATATCTGGGGTCGGCCGTTTTCGACATGTCGTGAATGCTCAGCTGATATTTATTCGTCGAGTTGAAGGGGATCTCACAAATTTTCGGGTATCGTTGTCGATACTCGGAGACACTTCCTCCTGAACTCATTTGCAACTCCATAAATTTGAGAATGGCCGTTTCGGAGGCGTCTCCTTCAACCACCCTCATTACCACAGGGATATCTTCTTGTCCGGGCCGGAAGGTGGCCCGGCTGCAGAGACAAGCACAGTTTGCTAAAGCAGCAAATCCTGTGTCATTCAGATTAAACTGTCTTCCTGACGTAAACTCGCTGGTGTCCGCATCCGCCACTTGACCATTAAAAAATAAATGAGCAATCGACATCTTATTTTGGGTTAGCGTTCCAGTCTTATCCGAACAAATGCAGGAGGTCGACCCCAACGCTTCGACAGCGTGAAGATGCTTCACTAAACAATGATTTTTCGCCATTCTTTTCGCAGTCACGCTCAAAATCGTGGTGAAAGTGACGGCCAATCCTTCAGGGACATTGGCGACCACGATTCCGATAAGAAAGAAGATTGAGTCTGTGATTGAGAAGCCCATGATGATGGCGAGGATGAAGAAGACCCCTCCAAAAAGGAGGGATCTTATGGTCATAATGACAATGAAGCGATTCATCTCGACAGCAATGGGACTGGGTCCACTGTCGAGGCCACAGGCCAGTTTCGCCAGTCGCCCCATCAAAGTTTTATTGCCAACTCGGATGACGACCCCTTTGGCGACGCCCTGGACAGCGTGTGTGGAGAAGAAGCAGAGATTCTTTGTCTCCATTGGGTTCTCATCGGTGCAAATGGCGAGTCTCTTTTGTGGCTCTGCTTCTCCAGTTAAAGCGCTGTTGTCAACGGTGAAGGATTGACACTCGAGGATTCTAATGTCGGCGGGGATCAGGTCGCCAAAGTTGATTTCGACGAGGTCGCCGACAACAAGTTCCTTCACGTCGATTTCCACTCGGGAGCCTTCCCGGTAGACGGTGGCGGACCGAGGAACCATTTGCTTGAAGGACTCCATGATTTTGCTGGATTTGAACTCTTGGTAGAAGGAGAACGCACCGGAAACGTGGACGACGACGATGAGGGAGCAGCCGAGAACGAGGTTGTCGCTGGAAATGTTGTCTGTGTAGAGGTACTGGACGAGGTAGGAGGTGATGGAGAGGAAGGCGCAGAACCAGAGGAGGGCGTTGAGCCCGCCGACTACGGCGCGCAAGAATTTTAGAAGGGAGGACGGCTTTGGAGGGGGTCGGAGAAAATTCTCGCCGTAGCGCCGCCTGTTTAGGAGCACTTGCTTTTCGCTTAAACCCTGGAAAATAATTTTATAATCAACTGGAGAATACTACAAGAGATCTTTTGAAGTTCTGGAATTTTAACGAAAGTGGATACCCAGTGGAAATCTGTGTCGTAGCGGGACTGCAACTCGGATATGTCAATTTTGTGGTCGTCCACCTCCCACTCGCGCTCATCCGCACGTTCCTCAAATGCGAGGATGTCTTGATCCTGAATAATTAATTAAGTAATTATTGAAATAGCAAACAATTATGATCCTTTGACTATTTTACTTTTGCAAGTTGACTCCCGTAGATTTTCACTGGGCGGAGGAACGGTTTGGAGGGATCATCGTCAATGTCCAGCCACTCGTCAGATCCATTTGTGGCTTGGTCATTTTCCCAGGATTCCATCTTAAAAATACAAAAATGAATAGAGTTTATAACTACTTTTTTTTACTTAAGTTAACAGAAGCAAACGTTTTAATTTTCATTTCACCGTGAAATTTTCCTGAACGACCACATTCACAAATGGAAGCCCACTTCGCTCCATCGAAAATCCTTGTCCAGACAGAAAAAAATTAGCAAAAAGATTCCAAGTTCCAACTTGGAAGTTGCAAGGGAAATGACCTGAAGATTGAAGAACGATGTGTCTATGCTCTACGGACCGAAGGGGAAGGTGTGAATGCGTGCATGGAAGATTTTGATAAAATATGTGGCCATTATCAAAAGATTATATCGACGCAGTTTAAATGTCTTGAAGAACATGTTGCTGATGGGTGTAATAACTCCACAACACACATATGCTATTATTTGCATAAGAAGATTAGCGATTAAAGTCATCAAGTTAAAGAATGTGAAATCTGAGAGAGGACAAGAGATCAAATCGGATTTTTCCAGTGAGCACCAGCATAAAAAGGTTGAGTTCCTGCAGAAATGATTCTATCTGCGCTCTGTGCATCATCATCTCCAGGATGGATGTTTGTTCAATTCAATTCAAGAAAAAAATATTGAAAAAAGTTGACACAATGACGTAAAATTTTTATTGATGTTATTTCTCAAGAAACTCGATTTAAAAAAATTGTAAATGGAAAGATAGATTAAAAGTTTGCGTATTTAATTTAATGATGATTGTGACGACGGCGATGATGCTGATTATTATTCGCATTCGCCCAACGACGTCTCCTCTGCTTCAAAAAGGAGTCGACATCATGAGCCCCATGATACGTTGCCTGCTGAGTGTTCCTCTTCAGAACGAAGTAGGTGGGGACGGCGGTCACACCATACTCCCGAGTGAGGGCAGGATTCTTGTCAACGTCAATCTTGAAGAAGGCAACATTGGAGTCGGGATGGGAGTCTGCAATGCGGAGGAACTTGGGACCGTCCTCCTTGCAAACGGGACACCACTCCGCGTAGAAGCGGACCACTGCCGTTTTCCCTTGATTAAGGGCACCTTCCAAGCTGGAGAGGAGACTCGCTTCGTCGTTGTTGGTTACGGATTCGATCATCGCTGGAGCTGGAGCAGATTGGACTGGAGAGAGGATCAATGCGAGGAGGAATAAGGCGAGGAGGGGCAATGAGCGACTGGCTCGGAAGAGATCCTGAGAATTCTAAAGAGTTTTGGCAGTTTGTAATTTGTCTACAAATATATCTATTTTAAATAATTAAGAATAATAATTGAGATAAAATTTACCATAATTGTGGAATAAAATTTTGTTTTCCACCAAAGAAAAATATAATTTGTGTCGATATTTTTTCAAGCTGGAGACCGACAACAGCGTAGAAATATATGTTTTATATGCTTCGTATGTGTGTGTGTGCGTGTGTCTGAATGAATGAAGAAAATTTGTCCAGAGAACGTCTATTTATTAATTTGGAGCAAAAAAAGAAATGAGGAACTTGGAAAATGTTTGACACAAAGAATTGTATTATGTGTTTGTGTATGTATACAAAGTTATATGTTCATCGCACAAACATTTCCAGAGAGGTACACGTGCGCATCATATACAACGTATATTATTCAGGCAGATTCATTCACAGCAAAAGAAAACGAACTGGATGGTCGAGTAACCCAGATTCGTATTGGTTCAAATAAGATAATCATAAAAGTGGAAATGAATGAAAAGAGGAGAGTTTTGTGATGATTGATCTTGTGCAAATATTGTCACTTCATCCAGACAAGATTGCTTTCATTTTGAAGGAATGTAAGAAGATATGAAGATGATCATGACTTTACAAAGAAAATTGGCTCCATTCCAGATTTTTTTTCCTCTTTCCGAACTTGAAACGTACAGATGTGATGTGTATGGACAAAATATATATGGTGTATGGAGTGAATAAGCAAGTCACAAGACGAAATTCGTCATCTCTTTGAAAATGTGTTTTTTGTTTTGATTTTCCATTTCGAGTCTAATCTTTTATTGTTTTAATTTTTTTAATTGAAATGATCACCGAAGACAACTACCTGATTGAGACAGCATTCAGCTGTTATGAAGTTCTTCGAACGGTCACAAAGCACCTGCCTGTGAGCGACTTGAAGTCTCTCCGCCTCGTCAATAGGCACTGGAGAGAATGTGGGAGTCTCTCATTAAAAGAAAAGAGCCAAATTGTTCTGGACAAGCGAGAAAGATTCGAGGAATATTTCAATTTCCTCCAGGAATCATCATCCGAGGATGAATATTTCATCGCGTCATCGTTTAGAATTCTTGTGAAAGCGGAGCATTTCGAGAGCTCACTCAAGGTCTCCCAACTCTTCCTCCAGTTGTGGGATTTTTGCTCCAGGAATGTGAAGGAAGTTCATCTGAGTCTTCCGTGGACTTGTGCTGCTCCCATTTTGCGTGCTATTTTTAGCTCCGGAACTGGAGCGCAGCTGGAAAAGTTGTCTTTATCAGTGGAGGATGTGAGCGGAGATAATTGGGGGGAGATTGAGGAAGTTATTGTCGAGGAGGAACAAGCAGCTAATTTTACTATCAGCTCCTTTATCTCGCTCAACTTGAACATTTCGATTGTGCTCTCCTCAGAGAAGAAAGTGTTCCCTTTTGAGTGGAACGAGTTTGTCTTGGAGAAGTGTCCAAATATTTGTCATCTGGCGATCCAAAGTGATTACGGCAGTGGCCAGTTTTATCGCATTGTCAATGCTCTCGTGGAGAGGGGCACCGTGTTGAGAACGTTGAAAATTGGGACAAGGTCGGTAAAAGCTTCAGAGAGTAAAAACAAGAATTTACAACAAAAAAATCCAGAGATTTATTTTATTTCTTGAATATTTTCTCCAGAGATCAACGCCTATTTTCAGAAGAATTCTTGAGGAAACTTGCCCTTCTCACATCACCCGAAACGGAAATCGTGTCATTAGGCTTCCTCCCATCTGTGAAGCATGACACTCCCCTCGACATCATCTTATCGAAGGCAGCCTCCTCCCTCAAACAACTCTCATTTCTCCAGTATCGCACCTCAAACCAAGCGACAATTCTCAGTTTTACTGGAAACGTGCCAGGAACCTTCCCAAACCTGACAAGTCTCCGCGTTACCAAGGAGCTCGTGCCGAATCTCAATTTCCTCTCGAAGTTGCCCAAACTGGGACGCCTCGAGATTTACCGAGACTCGACAATCGGCCAACGGGATGACCTCTCAAATCCTATAATTCGAACTCGAGAAATACCGGAAATGAGCTTGTTGCGAACTCTCATTTTGGAAATGTTTTGTCCAGTGGAGCACGTGTGGAAGTTGGTGAGATGGTTCCCCAATCTCACCAGATTGCAAATGAAGGTGAATGATGTGGTTGCGAGGGTGATCTTTATGAAGTGGGTGGAGCTCAAGGAGTTGTACTTGATTGGGGAAATTGCTCGGGACAATAATGACCTTGTGAGGACTAGTTTGACGGATGAGGGGATCACTGGAATTCAGAAGGAGTGTCTCCAGGAGTTTCCTGATGGACCGACTCAAGGAGGAGATTTGGGAAGACTGAGAACGATGCCGTACATTGGGAATTTGACAAGTGAGAAGAATCATAATTCCAGAAGATTCAATCGGTTCGTTGCGCTAATGATATTTAATTTAATAATTCTAATAATTCTAATTTTCTCTCCAGAATTGGAAACATGCAAACTTCAAGTAGTGCCCGACTACTTGACTGGGCTCACTGACTACTCCATTTTCTACGGACTAATGGATCTCCCCAAACTTCAAGTCTTGACTTTGGTCAAAACTTTGGTGTCGCCGACAGCAGTGGACGAGCTGAGGAGGAAGTCTGTTTCAGTTACACTCTCAACCGCATAGAAAATTTTTAATTTAACGACAAATATTATTAAAATGAAACTAACTATTATTTATTGTGTAGCAGAGCTCGATATATATTATTTCACATTAGATAAAATAAATAATACTCGTCGCAAATATTTTCTTTCTTCTCTTCCTTCTTTACTGTACAAAATATAAATGCAAATATACAAACGCTGTTCTTATCTTGTTCTTATCTTGACGCGACGGTTGTCGACCGATTCGCAAATGTCCTCGAGCCGCTCGATGTCGATGGCTCCTCCGTCGTTGGTGCTGGCTGATGAGTCAACTCGCCGTCGTAAATTCTGACTTCGTAAGACAGCTTCTGCGATCTCCAGAGAAGGACATCGAATGCAAAGGCGAGGAGAAGAATTGCTGGAGAAAATTAATAAAAAATAATAATATTAATTAAGATTATTTGTAAGTAATTCGCATGATTGTTGAGATCAATTAATTTAATGGCACACCTGCAGCACTCAGATTATATGCGAATCTGAGGGACGCATCGTCATACAGCCAACAATTCCCTCGGTCTTCTGAGGAGCAAGTGTCTTCTCGAACTATACACGCGGACTCTATTTAAAATTAAAATAATTTAATTTTTTAACAATAATTTCAAAAGCTTTAAATAATTTTTTTGTAAACTTGCCGAAAATACTCCCAAAAACAATTGGGCTCGGAATGGTCGCAACCAAACTCAAAACGAGCATAGTAAAGCCAATAATTTGCGTCCTCTGATCCGCCTGAATTGACTTGAACGCAATCAACATTCTTCCCACAATGCCCGAGCTGGAGATAAACTGGAAGACACAAGTCAGCACGAGGAAGGCAATGAGTCCATTAGAGCAGTCGTCCACTGGACAGAATCCTTCGACCAACGTCACATTTTCGAAGGGGAGACAGGAGCATTCGAGAAACAATGTTTCATTCTCAACCCGCTCACATCCGGCGTCACAAGGGGAGTAGTACGTTGTTCCAGTGGAGACATCGCAAATGGGCAAAATGGGACCTTCATCGCAAGCGCAGTCATGCCCACAATGTAGCATACTTTCGGAAGGGGCCGTGGTCGTTGTATTCAGCTCCGTGGTCCCGATGTCCAGAAGATTTCCCCTCGAATTCCTAAAAGATACATCGATCCTGTCCGTCCTGCAGCCCATGAAGGCCACCACTAAAAGTCCGCCAATTTGGAGTCCTGTGGAGATACAACTCCAGCTCGTGATCTCCTTCGCACTTGGCAAATATCTGGAGATGAATGCGCCTCCCAGCATCAGCCCTGCGACTTGGAATGGAACGCTGGAAACTCCGGTGATGATGGCTGCGTCGGCAGACTTGAGGCGGAACATGAATTCCAGATATTTTGGGAAGAATGTCCAGTAGCCAACGCCGACAAAGATGTGGAGCATGGAGGAGACGGTGAGGAGGAAATACACCTTGTTTCGGAAGAGACCTTGGACAACTGATGCAATATCTGGAGAAAATATTCAATTTTGGAAGAAAAAAATTTATCCACATGACTCGCGAAGGTGGTTGTAAATTGTCCTGAGCTCTTACTAATAATTGATGGGAACGTGTTCGCAGCCTTGAGCTCCGCTCCGCCAAAAAATCCAATTACATTCGGGATGACCAACATGGTCGCCCCAGTCTCATGGGTGAGCGACCTCTTTTTCAAGAACTCTCTGGGGCTTTGGCGTGGGAACAAGGCGAAAACAAAAGCAACCACGGCCATAAATATGGAGAGAAATGTCCAGCCCAGCCACCACGCTCCCAACCATCGGGAATCGTATTGGACCACGTTGGCTCGGGGACTGATAAATTCGGAGAGGCAACTCCAGGCGAATAGGTAGCCGAAGAAGGGTCCAATCAGGCGGAGAGCGAGAGTGATTCCTGGAGAAAACCATGCAAAGAAAATTTTGTCCAGCGATAATAAACAATTTATTTTTTTGTGGTCAAAATATGATTTTACCAAATATTCTGGGCAACTCATTCGGCAAAATGGTGGAGTCCTCCGCAAATGGCCCTCCAGATAATAGGAACAACATGAAGGCAACTCCTCCAATAAAGTTGGCAACGAAAAAGAAGGAAAATGCGAAATTATGCTCAAACTCCTTCCTCTCGCAGAACTTTATCGTTTTGTTGTATTTATCAATGGGCTCCGTGAAGCGGGAGCACATGGGCCAAACCCTGGTCATCTCGTCTGGAAATTATAAGTTGCAAATAAAACAAAACAATTTTTTGGAAAGGTAAAATATTGACAAAAAGTTTAAAACTTCTTTCGTGCCATTGTCAAAGGGGAATTGCGGTTCTGGAGGAGAGCTGGAGCCTTCGACACCAACCTCCGTAGCAGGATTGTCCTCCTCCTCCCGGAGGCCATTGTCGATTGCATCCTTATCTTCAGAATATTCTTCGGAGTCATCATAATTATCTGGAGTTTGGGTGGGAGCGTTGGTGGAAGTGGGAGGGGGACTGGAATTTATTTCCGACTGAGAAAGTGCCGCAGGTTCGGATGAATCACTGGAATTGGGTGCTGAAACACTAACGCTAGCATCCAAAACTGGAGCTTCCGTCACGTTTTGATTGTCCAAATCTTCAAAAGTTGAGGCTAGATTGTCTCCAGCTGTCGTCTCCTCCGCAATGTTGGACAAAACTGATGCTAATGATGTTGGTAGTGAGTCAATTTGGCTAACATCTTCAGCGATGAGAGGCATAGCTGCTGGAAGCATTTCGGGAGAACTTGGAACATAATTGTTTTTGGATGAAGATTGCCTCACTAAATTTTGGGACAACTCCCCAGAACCGAGGAAGAAATGGGGAGACGCCATCAGAAAACAGGATAACGACGACAGGCAAACTCCAACGACAAGGATCTTTGCGCGATGACGTCGGAAGCCGAAGTAAGTGAATATGATGGCGACGAGGATTTGGGCAAGCTCATTGGCAAAGAGGAGAACTCCTGCGGGATTTAAAAAAAATATAGTAATCGGAATTAAAACATTGAACATAGATTCTGGCTGGAAGCCTGGAATATTATGTTTTATTTACCGGAAGTGGTGGAGTCAAACCGGAACCTCTTCTCAACTGTGGAAATGTTTGCCGTGTAGAAACTCCAGAAGGAGGCTTGAATCACTCCGCAAATTGTGAAAACTATGGAAAATACTGTTTTGTTGCCCATTCTTTGCAAGCAAATGGGTCTCCAACTCCAGATTCCGCAGGGAGTTTCCCCTTCGTCATCGAGCATTACTCGGAGCTCCCCTCCTCCTCCTCCAAGTCCTCCTCCATTCATGGAGTTTTTGCGGAAGGGATTTGTCCTGTCGTAAACTGTGTCTTCTTCATCGCTTCGTGCTTCTTGGTCAACTTCTTGCTGAGCAATGTCCATCCACATGTTGACGTTGACGCTGACAGCAAATATATTTATTTATAAAATACCTTTTCTCCAGAATAACGTGGAGAAATTCTGGAAGCGTTCCAAAAAAATAAATTCGCAAAAAAATATCATGAATTTCCAAACGTCTACATTTCTCAGAAGTGAATGTCTGTTAAAATATTTTTTACAAATGAGTAACTGAAAACGTTCCTCTGTGAAAATGTATGACTTATTGATAATATGATGATTTGGGATGATTTGGTTTGGGTGACTTTTTTGCGAATGAAATTTTGTGCATTTCATTCAACTGATCCATGTTTGGCAGATTTGGTGCGTGGAAGGTAAATAGATGTGAACGAGATTATATTTTAGTCATGTCATAAAAACATGACTCTCTTCTTAATATTCCCATTCCACCGACCATTTTGACTCAACTTATCTTCTCGCCTGGATGAAACTCGGAGGAGAGGAACGATGAGAATTAAACGTTCCATTCCAGGTGTGTACTTACAATGCACAAAAAAATTTGTTATCGCTTTCTTGTTATCTGATAACGAGATGAGATAATGGTTGATATTTTTTTGTGCATAAAATCCCTGTGCAGACAACATGATCAGGTCATTATGTCACCTACATTAACACACAAAATTGGAGCCTATATGATTTTTTGTTTCCAACTCAGACAGAGACACTCTTTTCAAAAATTTATTTCTATTTCCACTTTTTTAAACTTTGCAAACATCACAAAATATATCACAAAATCTCAGCCAGTTAGCTTATATGCATTAAACAAGAATATATATATAAATCTACCCTGTCGCATTTAACTTTATATTCACTCATCACTTCACATCAACTTCTTTGTCAACTTTGCTAAATCTTAAAACTAGCACAAGACTTATTCAGACTTATTTCCCTTATTAACAATTAATACTTTTTTTCTGTGTCAACTCCACAAGGAATTGCTTTTGTCGTTCATAACATTTTTTGTAGCTTTAATTATCATTTTTATATCTGAATTTATTCTCAGCTTTTCCCTTCCGCCTGAGATTCTGAATATTCCAAAGCCGGATTTCGAATGCCATTCTTCTTCTTCTCCTCCTCCTCCGCCTGGAGCTCCTCCGGCTCCTTATACAAATCCATGTCTTTCACGTAGTACAAAACCAAACAGTCAAGCAAGCCTCCGATTACGGTGAACGCTAAAAAAAATAAAGTAATTAGTCAAACATGTGAAAGCATATGTGTATTTACTATCCTCATCCTCTCTCATGTCAAAGCTCATTTTACTTTTAAAAAATTATGCTAATTTCTGACTCACCAGCAGCCGTCAAGTTGAAAACATATCTCAACTGCTCCCCGTCGTATAACATGCAATTGCCTCGTTTCCCACAAGTCGAGCCACCCCACACGAGGCACACATTATCTGCAGATAAAAAATGTTTTTAAAGAATATAATTCATGAAAGTTCAACTGCTTAAATTCCAACTTAGAATTGATATTTTAATTATTTTTACCTATAATCCTCCCGAAGAGAATAGGACTGGGTAAAAACGCCAGCAAGCTAATGAGCAAAATATTTAGTCCAATCGACAGCGACCTATCCTTTAGATCCACGCATCGATACGATATCAGCATGTTCCCAATCCTGCCTGTGGCATCGCAAAACTTGATGAGGGCGGACACGGCCAAAAACAGAATAAAAATGGAGGTGCATCCTTGCGAGCAATTTCCCAACGTAACGGTTGCGTCCTGGTCGGGAATGCATTTGCAGTTGGAAATGGTCTGATTCTCGTGTGTAGTGCAGCCAGCGTGGCAAGCCGAGTAGAAGACTGTGTTCGTCTCTTTGTAGCAAACTGGGAGGATCTTGCTAGTTTTACAGTTGCAGTCTGAATTGCACTCCGCAGTCAGGTTCCAAGTTCCGTCAGGGGTCTTCACGCCAAAATCCACGTTTCCAACATTGCAGCCGAGTTGGGTGAAGGAGGCCATAATTCCTACGGAAATAAATGCAACTGCGACGTTCCAAGCGGCGAGCTTCCTCGCGCTGGGCTGAAATCGGGATATTAAAATCCCGCTGATGAGCATGCCCGTGGACTGGAAGAGGATTCCAACAGCGCCGGAAATGATGCTCGCGTTCGAAGCAGTTTGCATGAAAATCGTTTCCAGGTACTTGGGCATGTAGGTCCAGTAGCCAATGGCGGAGAAGAGGTAGAACACGCCGGCGAGGTTGTTGAAGAGATTGACCTTGTTTTGGAGAAGTGTTTTGACTGCGAGTGGAATGTCTTTGGGAAGAGACGAGAATAAATTTATGTTTTAAGGTGGGATTTGAGAACGTGACTTTTATATAAAAAAAAATAAAAGATATGTACCTGAAATCTTTGGTATCGTCTCTGGATTGTTGATCTTGTCAGGATCCAGGGACTTGCCTTTCTTCCTCCGAAGCCTTCTTGGGAAGAGTGCAATCACGAAGGACATGACTAGCATTGCACTTCCGAAGATGACCCAGCCTAGCCACCACGCTCCAATCCATCTGGGATCAGATGAGTTGATCACAGGCGTGAGCAAAGGATTAACGAAGAGTTTCAGAGTGCCAGACGCAATCACGTAGCCAATCGTGGGCCCCACGAGTCGCAAGCTCATCGTCACGCCTCGAAGGAAGTGGATAAAAACATTACTTAAAATTTATATTCAAGATCAAGGGCGGCTTATCAACGTTCACCAGAAAGAAGGTGAGGCAATAATAATACGAGAAGTGCATTACCAAGTACGGTGGGCATATCCTTTCTTGATGAATTGTCGTCGAGATAAGGACCTCCAAGCGTGAAGAACAAGAGGACCCCAATGCCAGCCACAAATTGGCTCATGAAAATGATAACTAGCGGAGCCAAGGATTCTATCGACTCTGATTCATCGTGGCCGTTGCAGGAACCACCACCACTGCTCGAGTTGCTTCCGGGTGGGGATGGAGAGCATAAATTTACTACTCTTCCTTGGGACTTCTTCCCACCTATTTTCCCCACAAAAAAACTACGTTTTAAAACAATTTTTTTCGTAAGAATTTTTCATTCAAATAAACTCATCCTCTCTCAGGCCCTTTTAGCTTACTTAAACGACTTGGCGTGGGCAAAGGAGGAAGCATTGTCGAAGTGGAGGAAATGAGTTCATCCTTATCATCACTCATCATCACCACATTTTCGACTGGGAGCACGCTGTAAAATCCTTTATCGTACAGATAACCATACTCCTCTGTGAGGGCGAGGGAGTCCTCCCCAGAACCGTAGAATGCTTGTGGCGATGCCAGCACGAAGCATGAGATTGCTGAGAAGAGAACTCCGACAGAGATCCCTTCGAAATATATTTAAGAATAAATTCATATGAAAATTACTACTATTTTCATAGAACAAAATTACACTTAAATATTTCTATAAACATACATCGTGGACGATGCCCTTTGCCTCCAAAGTACGAGATGAAAATGGAGAAGATGATTTGAGAGATCTCATTACCCGTCATCACAACACCTGGAACAAAGACAACAACAATAATTTAGTATCGCCATCCTAAATCAGCGTTCATAATGTACTCTCTGATCATCACGAGAGAGAAAATTACACGCATTAGAGAGGATGGTTAATGTCCGTGGAAATGAGATGCGCATGCCAATGACTAATTAAGTTTAAGCTTGTATGAAGGATGAATATGAGGGGATATGCGTCATTAGATGAGTTCAAAATGACAGGAGCATGAACAGGAGGTAATCATCTCTAAATTATATAATAGCTGCATTATGTAACTCCAAACATAATAACTAGCTTTTATGTAATCCACTAAAAGGCATAAAAGCATATGATGTGATTTTGAGCATGAAACGAATGTATTTTCAGACAAAAAATATATTTGATTTGCCTTGACCTGAATCTTGAGAATAGGACAACGGTAAAATGGGGAAAAATCTATACTAAATTACATAGATGAATTGGCTTTTTTATTATATACCTGCTGTCTGCGAGCTGATTTTGAATCGCTTCTCAAGCGTTGTAATCGTGGCAGTAAAGTAGCTCCACGTCATCCCCTGGATAACGCCCAAGAGGGCGAACACCACAATGAATGCCCGCTTTGTCGCAAACCTCTGCAGAGCCTGAGGGCTGAAACAGCCGAGACCACATCGAATGTCAGACATGTCATCCTCCTCCTCATCATCATCATTACTCGCGTAGTTGCCGTTGCTTTTGTCGTGATGATGATGTTGCTCTCGTTTTGTGCTATTCAAGTTGATCTCGTAGAGCGGAAGTGTAATTGAGGGGTTGTTGTTGTTCGGAGGCACCAGCGAGCTAACCAGGTCTGGCTCGTTCAGTTTCGAGGATGACTCAGAGTCGGAGAATCCTGGATTCTCGTGGCCATATTTGCTGTAAAGAACATACACGAGTAAAAATAAGAATCCATATTTTTATCGCGTGTGAAATCCTTTAAAGTAAAAAAAAATATTTAAGCCAAAAATATTCTGTACCTCTCCATTCTTAAGTTTAGAAATAATGTATGCTGCGATTAAAAACACTTATTTTTCCATCAAATATTTATATATATTTCACTAAATTCACGCTCTACATTCTATCCCAAATTCACATTTCATATCCCACAGCCAATGTTCCGTTACACTATGCGACTATGCGAATCCACTTTGTAGCAAAATCAAACTATGAATTTTAGGAAGGAGAAGGTAAACCACACTGTCCATTTTTTGCAAGGATTTTTTTTGTTCCTTGTATGCCTTTGGCAGAATGTCATATATCACACAAATCACAAAAAAAGAACCTTTCACCACTTCAGTCTCAAGTCTCTCTCAGAGAGTTTTATGGCCTCTTCATTTTGCCCGAGGCAATACGCCCATATTTCTGATGATATTATTTTTGCAGGGTATCTGACTGAGAGCTCAATGAAATGCGCAAAAACTGTTCACAATAATATGTTTGTCATTTAAGGTTGCTAATTACGCAGGTTCCAAACATACTCTAAGAATCCTTAGAGTGTACTCGTACATCGTATGTAGCGGAATGATGACTTCCAAGAAGTGCACAGTTTATGTTATTCTTTCCAAGAATTGAACACTTGACTAAAAACAAATAATAATATTTTGTATCCTCGTTGAGTTGACACTTTGATTTTTGCACATTATTGGATGATTCTCAAAAGCGAAACAGTACTTTTGCTACTTTCGAAAACGAAGCCATGCTCAAGCCAATCTTAAACTCATTAATGCTTCCCCATGAAGATCTACTATATCAACCGCATGCGCCAAGTGCATAAACATATGCAACAGCGGATAATATGGAACTACGAGTTCGAATTGAATTGAGGAGATGAGCCCGTATTTGCTGACATGAATTCGTCGACACTGCCAGCACCAGACTGAAAGTGAGCTGCGCTTTCAAGAACCTTACTGCCAACAATATGAGTCTCTAAAATGCAACTATAAAACTGCTCATTCTCATTCAGTTTTTATGTCTAATGTGAAAGAGGATCACAATCGCATCTATATATGTACATACATATACTATATACGTATGTCAAACAGGATTTGTCTACCTGTAACAAGTTACCTGTAATTAACTTTGAGCAGAACACAGTGTAGTAGTACTGGGATACATGGAATTCTTGAAGCGTGTACTACTCAAGTTTGGAAGAATAGTAATAGTCAACAGAATATTGTTGGATCGTAGCTCTACAAAATAAAAATTGTAGCTTGATTCTGCTAATGTGTTGCATGCAGCCACGTTCTAGGTCGTATTTCGCATTGTTGAGGTTGAGCGTAAAAGGTTTGATTGAGAGATGCAAAACTAGGTCCTGTAAGCTCAAATTATGCTGGTTTTTTGTAAGGTTGGAGGTGGGCATACTTCGTAAATAACATTATGGCCTTACCTTAAAAATTTTGTGTCGCAATGTCAAATCCCTTGTTGAGTTATGACTCTGACAGGGGACAATATTTTGTTTTTGGGATTGGATTTTTCTAATAATAATTAGTTTGATTGCGATTGGCGTTGTAAGCTAATTACGTTGATGTTTATGAATGATATCATATTGGCAAATGCACATTTGCTATATATGATTAAGTTTTAATTAAAGATCACTTCTCAGCAGATTCTCATGCTCTACCTTGTATACGTATAAATGTAGCATATATTCATAAATGATGCACATAAGAGGCTAAATTCTAGCAGTCTTTTCATAAACCAGTTTTGCGGACGTCATTTTGCCAAAAACACGAGATGTATCAAAAACAAGCATGGCAGAAGAGTTGAGTCTATAATAAATAGAATTTTATGTTGAAGGCACAATAGAAATATTGTGAATAGAAGATTTATTTTATATACACCTGACTTTTTAGTATGAGCTATGGTCATACGGTCAGTGCAATGCAAATGCTGGAATTTTACTTGAAATTGTGAGAGGCTGGAAAATTGCTTTGCTGGAACAAATGGAGTTTGATTCAGAAATTCATGGAGGTTTACATGGTATATCGTATGTCATGTCACCTTGAAGCTGCAAGCGTCTAAAAACTTTGACATTGTAAATAATAACCTGTGCTGCATTGAAGTTGCTAGCTTTTGGAGTGGGGAAAATTGCGCTGGAGAATGCAAAAAATTATGAATGAATTACGAGAGCATATATTGCCAATCTGAGGATGAATTGAGTTTTTTTATTGAGTGACACCTGAATGAAAGTTAGGGAGCGCAAAAGTATTTTTTTTGATAATTACAAAGTAATCACAATTGCGTAACACTCTGCAAACGAAACAAAGGAGAATATAATCACTGACTTGAGCCAGTTTTCATAATGAGAGACTTATTCGCAGACTCATTCAACATGATTGGTTCTGACTTTTATTTTATTGCACAACTAAGATGAAATTAATTTGTATCTGATTTGAAGTGGAGATTGGAGACATGCCAATATATTATATTCTTTTAAGAAGACTAAAGAAAATTAGGATGTGGACGAGGATCAGTCAGTGGCAAACACAAGTCAAGCTCATCCCCGAGATCTTCACTCAAGACGCTCACGTCGAGTGGAAGCTTCTCTCCGAGGAACATGGCCCGGTGAGTATGGTCGAGAACTTCGTATCTCGTGAGGGGATGGAGGAGAATTGACAAATTGCCGTGATTTTGCATAAACCAAGAGAGGGATTGGGAAATGGATGTTTTGTTGCAGCAAGTTTCGTAGCTTCCGATGGGATGAGGACCTCGAGGACCCGTGTTCACGTGGTTGAGGCGACAGTTGGCGAGGAACCCGTTGTCGATTTGGTTTTGAATTTCATCCCTTTGTAAAAACAAAATGATGGAAATTTCAATATATAAAAAAATACTCAAAATGTTGTGAAGAAAATTCTAGACTCTTTAAATAATCTCACCGAAATGTGAGAGCTTCCTGCGAATTTAGCTCATTCGACTGGAAAAAGTAGGTGTGGAAATGGTAGCCATGAATTTCCCCTTCTTCCGCTTTTGCCTCGTCGGCACTCAACGTGTGTCCTCTTTGGAGGACGAGGAATGTGCAAAGAGCGACAAAGGTTGGGACAAGAATCCAGCGTGCAGCCATGATTGCTTTCTCGTTCAAAGAATTAATTTTAAGGAAAAAGTTACAAAAAAAACAAATTACAAATTGCTGGGACACGCGAGTGTGACAATGATTGAGCTGCAGCTGATCTTGAATTGAATGTGATACTACTTCTTTCTGAGAACTCAAAGAGAAAAAGTAACGCAGTAACCTTGCATGAGACGATTTCTGTGTATGATTCTGCTCTGGTGAGCAGACGTTGTTACGTAAGCCAAAAAAAAGTTGTGGAGTGAGTTGATTAAGAGTAGTCGAGACGAGAGATAAGAATTGAATTGATATTTGTAGATACAGAGAAATTATTTTTCCAAAGTCAAGTTACTCACACGAGGCATATATACTCACTTCAACACTTTCAAACTGATTGAATTCAATTGAATCATCAAATTAATCTCCAGGTTTTTTCCCAATTTCCCATTGACATGACATGTTACCGTATTTTTGTTACTGGTTCGTGTTCCTGAAACTACAACGCGTATAAAACATTAATTGTTAACATACTTTATCGATGTAACCTATCAAGTTGATATTTAAGTTATCTAAAAGTAAGCACATTAGAATAACGACTTGTTACAAATTACAAAGAATTCCTTTGGATTAATCATTGGGGCGACTTGAGCACACAATAATATAATCGTACTTTATTAGTCGATGTTGGCTTGGGATGCCTAGAAGATCGGAATTGCTAAAAAAATTGAAGTATTATGACATGACGAAGATCGAAGATTTACAACATAAAAAAGAAAGATATATGTCCAATACATACATGCGAATTTTTGTTTTATTTGGTAGATGACACACATGATTATCACAAAATGTAGACACACAAATACTCTCCATTCCAGAGAATGTACTATCCAATCACAAAGCTGGTATCATATCACAACTAATTACTTATAACTGGGACTAATATGAATTCCTAAATAAACCAAAAAAATGGACTCGGAAACATTTTTCAAATTCACAAAGCTGTGTTACTATTTTCAACAAAAAAAACTTTGATGACAAACGAGCAAACGACAATGAATCAATTAACTAGAAAAGAACAATGCTAGTATTAAGTTGGCTTGATTGTCTCCTTCCTGGCTTCTGAGAGGTAGAAGGTAAGGTCAAACCTCAGAAGGGGTATCAGATTTCGAATTTAAATTCATCAGCATCACATTATACGTCCTTCACACTAATATTCCACTTTTTTGCTCTTGATCTTCTTCATGATATATTTCGCCGCAGCCTGCTTCGCTTCTTTAATTGTTGCTCCGACTCCGATAGTCCTCCTCTCATCCTTGAGTGGGAGCTTGAGCAAAACAATCTGATAACGGGCGAGACTGTTGCTCTTGTTGTCTTTCGGGCTATTGTCATTCTTAACTTTGCTAAAATTTAGAATTAAAAGCAAACTCATCAAATATCTATTAAAATCAAGAGAACAGATTAGATCTAACTGACATATATATTATGTTCTTTCTAACCTGAACTGAACCTTCCCCGGAAACATTTCATATAGCTCTCGGAGCGGCGCCTTTGGTATATTCTTTGAGAATTTTTCTGATGAAACGAACAAAGGAAAATTAAAATATATAATATTTTGTGCAAACTTAAGAAATTATTGAATATTCTAGATGTATTTTTACCTAATTCTTTTTTCATCAATCTATAAAATACTTTCCACACGGTGTCAATTGACATTCCACTGTCGACATAGACGGCCCCAGCAAGCGACTCAAAAATGTCGCCGAGCACCTTCGGTACCTCAATTTCCCTTACGGTTGGGCAATCGAAGTCGCTGTACAATTTGTGCTGCACAAACCAAACAAAAACATCATTAAATAAAGTGAATTATATCTAACCGTTTACATATTTTTGGAAAACCTTCATACCGGATCCGAGACTTCATGATTGTTTTCCTCTTGATAGTCCGCAAATCTTGAAATAAAGTCTCCCAACAACTTCGAGTGATACCTCAAAAAGATATGAAACCCGTATCGAACCGAGAGGGATCCAAAAGTGACATTATTCACAAGAGCTGCCCTCAAATCCGTAATCTTCCCAGGATCAGTGATATCCGTATTCTTGAGGATATAATTTGTAACTAGAAAGTCCAGAATGGCATCTCCTACAAACTCCAATCTCTCGTATGGAGGAGTAATCCGATTACTGACAAATGTGGGATGTGTCAACGCCTCCACTGCCAACCAAGGATCCTTAAACTTGTAGCCAATAACTTCCTCAAGGTCTTTCAGCAAAGGAAGAAACTTTTGTGTGGAAGGCCTTTTCCTTCCAGATCCAGATTCTTCTCGGGGAAATGGAGATTGAATACTTTCTCTGGAATATAGTTCCACCGATCCATCTTGAAGTGGACCTCGTAGTCCTAACCACTCCATGATTCTTAAGGCAGAGTCAAGTCCTCCGTTTACGTAATAAGCTCCAATTATTGACTCCATCGCGTCTGCCACACTTTTGTCTCCAATTCGGGAGTGGGTAAACGTTGAGTGCGAGACGACACGCTCGATCCCCTTTTGACTTTCCAAGAGTTCGTCAAGGTCGCCCATGCCCAATTCAGGATCAAAAAGTTGGAACGCGTCATAGTCCAAAGCAAAATCTTTCAAAACTATGTATTCTTCTATTCTCCGAGGCACTTGGAATCCAGAAGGAAGCCAGTTCTTGTCCGGAATGAAGATACCTCCACTCAATAAGTCACCAATGTTCTTCTCCTTTCCGAGTTGATATAAGTGAAGATTCGAGATCAGCTTCATTCTGAGGAGGGTCATCTTCCCTTCGTCCCAAGTGGGAAATGAGCGGAAGAGATGGAGAGAAACTACCAATTTCAGAACGGAGTCACCCATCACCTCCAGTTTTTCTAGACTGAGGGAATCTTGTGCGTTGGACAGAGTTAACGCCTCCATTATTGTCAGAGAATCGGGGCCCTTCTCAACGCTGAAGTCAGTCTCTTTGTCAAAACTCGGAAACTTGAGGTCGTCAATGTCCACCAAATCTGTTAAAATTTTGTTCAATTAATACAACATTTGTTCTTGGGCAAAACATAGTATAAATAATCTTGTCTTCATCGTCACAAACCTTTGCAAACATCCGACTTTGTCGTAGGTGGCTCAGGAAAGTTGTAACAAATATCTCTCACTCTCTTCGATCTGGGCTTGTTCACCCGATCGAGTAAATCCCAACTGAACTCGAAGGGATTAATCGAGTTCAAACTAAGGAATTCTCTTTTCTTTCTCTTTGGCGATGGCGGCTTATCCTCCAACTCTTCACCTTCTTCCTGACTTTCAATGTCATCATCTTCCTCATCACTGAGATTATCGCTACTCGCGAAAGATGCATCAGGATCAGCAGCCTCTTGCGCTTGGTGCACATTCCAGTCAAAATACGCTGCCACTTGGAGCCGAATCTCATTTGCAACAAGGAGCCTTTCAACTCGATGCAATATCGAGGGGAGGAGTCTTCCTTGCACGAACATCGTACTAGGTATTGGATGGATATTTAGTAACTCCGGAACCATTTTCAGAAGAGAGCGCTGCATATCCTTGCGCAAGATTTTACTGTCGACTTTCTTCGAGAGGAAGTTTAATTGTTTGCCCACGTCTTTGCAGAGAATGAGCGGATTTTCGGGATGGAACACATCAACTCCATATTTTGCTTGGTAGTAATTAGCGTAAGTTGGAAATTTTTTTGGCTCCTCGAATTCAGAGTTGGCTGAATAGTCTTGTAATACTTGGATAACTGTTAAAAGCTGTTTAAAAGTTTTATTTTAAATATAAAATTCATATATATTTATATATTGCTGCCTTCAAAACTCTTTTAGCTAACCTCAGGTTCTGATTTGTCTTCTTTGTACCAAGGAACCAACACGGCATTCTCGTATTTACACAAGGCAAACTCCCCTTGCTTTCGGAGGGACTCGCTGGGCTCGCTCAATAAATGTTCAGTTTCGTCCAGTTTCAGAAGAGAGTCAACCAGATCCCAGTTTATGTCGTACTCGCCTTCTTCTAAATAGTTTTTAATAAGTCGATTATTTAAATAAGTTCTGTTTTCTTGACTATTTTTGTGAAACTTGTCAACCACCTTTCACTAAAGGAACAACAAATTGAGATTTCGCTTCATCCAACGTCAGAATCGGATGTTTAATCCCATACGAATATCGAAGATAAACCTGAAACGACTCGAGAGTGCTTATCTGCACAGGAGTCAGAAGCAACTTTGTCTTTCCACCAATTACCACTTTCTTTATTGAAACTACAAAGTTCCCATAGTTGGCGTGCAGAGTGAAACTTGGAACCTTTACAATGAAACCCATTTGCATAAAATTTCTACAAAAAACTATCATTTCGCTTGAGTAACTGGAACTTACATCAATTTTGGCCCTGGTCATTATCCCAAACGACTGGCGATACTTCTTAAAATCGTACAAATTCTTCACCCTCGAATCTCCAGTAAAGTGATGAAGCTTGATTTTGACTTTGTAAACAAATACTGGCTGGCTTGGTTCCACTGTGCTTTCCAAAATTGAAGCAGGCTTCTATTTATATAATTTACTGATAATTTTCCAATTTATTCTTTCCAGTCCATTGCAAATTTTTTGGAGAGAGAAATTAAACATACCTTCTTTGTATACCACTGGGTCCTTCCTCGACTTCCAATTTTCCTATCGACAGTCTCCTTCTCTTGTTTAAATTGCTCAGCGAGGTTATCCAAAAATTGACACTTGTAATCATCAATTGTTCTCGGCTTTGGTAATAAATGTTTTGTTAATTCTCCAGCCTCGTAAAGTTTTTCGCATGCTTTGAGGTAAACAGATCGCTTCGCCAAGGTTTTGTCCGTCATTAATTCCCCCTTTCAAATCAAATTCAAAAACTTTTTTGACATTCTACTATTCTATAATTTCCGAAAAATAAATATTTATTAGTATCCGACAAGTACCTCAAGAACGTCTCGCACAGGAGACAGAATAGGCAACTGCAAATATGCCTTGAAACCAATCAAGATCCCACGCGAGTCGTGCACGTTCGACCACCACGAAACAGGAACCAAAGCCGCTACTTTATCACAGGAAAGGCCACTGCAATATTGGTGTACACGTGATATCGCTTCCACCGAAGTAATCTCAGGTCCATCAGTCGTTCCACTGGGACGAAATGGCGGAAGTGGGTCGACAGCTAGAGTCACCTCATCATCACCAACATGATAAACGTTGTTTTGTAAGGCGACGATAAGACTTTCTGTATATGTTACAAAGCCGTTGAGCTTGTTCGCTTCATCATTCGCAACAGAAGATTCGATGAGAGCATATCCAGTCGCTCCAACTCTCCGAGCTCTGCCCACTGAAAAGAGAGATAATTTTTAAATAATGTTTTGCATTATTAATGAACGGATGCATCATATTTGAAATGAAATTATACTCAGTCATACATGATTGAACAAACGAAGGATACGAAGTTATGGGGTCGAAACGCACAACTAAATTGCATGAAGGCACGTTCAACCCTTCCTCCACAACTTGGGTGGCTATAAGCAAGTTGAGCTTCTTTTCGTGGAAGCTTTGCACAATTTTCGTTTGCCTCTTTGCATTGTATCTAGCTTCTTCAGTGTTGTTCACATTTGTTGAACCACCGACCATCACTTCCGGTCGTATGAAGCCAAGCTCTTTGGGCCAAAGGATAACAGCTTTCTAAACAAAGTAAATAAATGCCCAGTTTAACAAATACTTTTACTAGTGAATTTTTCCCAGTGATATGGGTGATCTTACATCCAAATACCATCGCAAAACTTGAGCGGTGATTCGCCTCTGGCAGAAAATCAGCCCGCACAATTCGTCTATGCCATTCGCATTCCTGATGAAAAGTTTAATAAGATAATTTAAAAATTCAAATTTTAAATAAAAAATATTAATAGGTTCAAATAGGTTCTCCAGAATCTAACTGACCCACTCTTTTCCAGAATCTCCCACAAAATTCGGACCTTATTTGACACGCAATTCTTCACAATGAACGCCTCCGCACGGGAATTATTTCCTCCGATTTCATGACCTGCATCAACTGCACATTTTTCCATCTTCATATCGAGCCTCCGCATAAATACCTGGAGGATCGTGAACACATTGTAAAGTACCACTACGGAACTGACGCCTTCCTTTTCCTCTGGAATATCATCGCTTTCATTTAGAACGTCTTCGCTATCGCTGCCAGAACCTTCAGAATCACTGTCACCCTCAGAGAACTCCAGAACCTGAATCATTTGCGCTATGTAAATCATCTTCATGATGGTAGCGAGTTTAGCACAAAATGGGCCAAGTTCTTCATAAGTTTTCAACAAATCAGTTAGAAACGACTTCAGATGTTTTGGCAGGCCCTTGTGCTTGTTAAAAACTTGATCTTCCGAAACAAGCGAAGGATGGTCGATGGTCTCAATCGCGGATACCTCAGCGTCTGATACTATTTCTCTTGGAAGCTTTTCTAAAGTTGAAATCATGTCATTCACTTCCCGACAAACTGCATCAGTGGTCTTGTAGTTTTGATCATAGAGTCGAATTTGCAGTCTTACTTTAGTTCCTCGCCTGATGACATTAAAATGAACACCTTATGTAATATAATGGATTGAACCTCGAAAGGGAAATTACAATGGTTTTTTGTAAACTCACTTTAAAGCTTCTTCATAATTTCTTGTGGTAACTGCCCTGCAACAAAGAAGCTGTTCAATCTCTTTAATTTCTTTAGGAATCTCCACAGCCTTGGATTTGCCGACGATGATTGTCGCAGTGAGACCTAGGACTCGAGGAAGATCTACAGCCTTGCTCGCCATCCTTTCGCTGTAGCTTTTCATCAACTGCATAAAGCACGAAACGAAACAGAATATTACTTATAATTTATATTAAGTGATACACGCCTACCGAATAATACTTATCGTCTGTGTTTCAAAACAAAACAGACGAAAGATGTTCGTCGATGTTTCACTAGTTTTTAAACTGATGTTAAAATTATTAACCTGTGCCATAGGATGATTCTTCTGGGCGTGGTGGCATTCGTCCAATATTAGTAGCGCTATGTCACTCCACTTGACGAAAGATTTTGTGATGGCATCCAGCAAAATTTGGGTGGACATGACTAAAATCTGATGAAAGAGAACGGATGAACTAGATATCAAACAAAATATTAAGTATAAAAATATATAATTTCTTCTGTTCTTCAATATAGACAAACGGGGTAAGTATTCAGAACTTGATTCCATTGCTCCTCTTTCCAAATGTCGACATTTAGATCTCCAGTTATAGCTCGAACATACTTGTCATCGCTGATGGCAGCATTTACTAGGTTCGCCGAGATATATTTTGATTGTTGATGAACCAAAGGGACGTTATTTGCGAGAAAGATAATCTTTTTGTTCTTTCTACATCATTTAAATTAGTACATATTTGAAACTACGTATATAAAGCATGAAATTTGTTAATAAGTATATCGCAAAACATTTATTGTTGTTCTCCTTACTCCATTGCTTCCGGGAGCATATACTCAATCAGTTTGAGAGCGATATATGTCTTCCCCGAACCAGTTGGCAGGCATATTATGATATTTCTTTCTTTTGCCATTTCCAGCAACTCGGTCTAAAATTGAAGAAAAAAATTTAATTCGAAATGCACATTAACATCATCCATCTTGTACTGACAACTGATAAAACAAGTTTAACTAACTTACTTGGTAACTTCGCTCTTCCGTTTCAAGCATTTTATTGTAATTGGTTTCTTCTTCATTCTCCACATCCACCTCAGCTGGAGGGGCCACTAAATAAATGTTCATATGTATTCGATTCGATTAGGATTCCATTTACTTTTCTCTCTAACAAGTGACAAGTGTCACCTGATCACCTGTCACAATATAAATATAACGACAATAAATGTATAATTGCGATAACTTACATGCTGCTTCAACCGCATTCTCTTCACTTTCTGAACTACAGTCATCCGAGTCATCAATCACGTCCACCGCCTCCCCCAAATCTGCGGAAATGAGGAGATGGGCAGCTTTTGAATCCACAGCCATTCTCGTATGAATCCCTCACTCCCTCCCAACTCCAATATTTCAGCCTTCTCAAAATCACGGACAACGGACACACGTAGAAATTAGTCTGTTTAATCTTCTCCTCCACTCCAAAAACACTCCAGCCAAATTTCAGTATTAATTCCTCTTCTTTCACTGGTGTCAACTGTCTTCAACAAATTTAACTGACAACTGAAGAACAAAAGTCACAAGTTGCAAGTGAGATTCATTCGCCTTCATCTAACATCACAATTCTATATTTTCATGATCATATGCACACGTATGACTAAATTTGCACTTCGAATCAACTTTTTGGTGAAAACGTTTTTGCACTCGCTCGGATTTGACAGAACGTGATCGTCGTGTGCTGAATGAGGTACACATGTGATCCGTACGTATGCATATCCCCTGTATTTGTAAACAAGCACGTTGTTTTATATACTTTTTAAAGGATAAAAAATTCATACAAGTTCTCAAGAAGAAGTATAAATGTAGTGTTGAGTGTAGGTAGATACAGACAAAATACGGTGAAACCCCTATAACAACCAGCAACCACCCCTCCAGCAACCACCCTTTCGGCAACCAGCAACCACCCCCCTGGCAACCACCGCTTCCAGCAACCACCCCCGTGGCAACCATCGTTTCCAGCAACCACCTCGGTAGTAATTTGATTTATTTTATTAGTATTTACAGTATTTATTTTTCACATTATCTGCTTAAGATTGGTAAGGTTAGGTTAGGTCAGGAAGGTTAGGTCAAAA